>PVJH01011179.1:0-70097 GCA_004026705.1 Nesogale talazaci | reverse complement strand
TGTACCTTCTCCAGTCCATCTGGATTTATAAGGTAGAGTTGGGACCATGATGATTGGGGGGCGGGGAGGAAGGCTTCAGGAACGAGAGGAAACTTGTGTGCATCATCACTGCCCGGCTGCCCCTTGACTGGTCTGTCTCCTCCCCGTGACTCCCCTGTAAAGGGGTGACCAATTACCCACCAGTGGACCTTAGGTCCCCACCCTGCTCTCCTCCTCCTTTGTAATGATGTGATTCATGTTCTTTGGTGCTCGATATCTGGGGAGGCAGCTTTTTAACTTCTCAGATAAGCCCTGCCATCTTCCAGATTCTTCACGATCATATTTCCTCTGGAAGGCCTTTGATGCTTGTCCCAGACCCTGGATCCCCTCTCTGAATCCAGTCCCAGTATTGGGGCTTCTACAGCCATCTTTTGGTGTTCCTTACAGGCTGCCCCCCACCCCCCCTCCTAGTGATTTCTTCATCCTGTTTGGCTGAGAGTCTGCAGGAATGGGGGCACAGTAGGTGCAGGTCAGTGTTCCAGAAAAGTGCTTCTGTTGACTCAATAAAGATGACAGTGTTTACTACCATTTAGCACACTCCTTTGTATGGCAGACTGTGTGCTGGGCTCCCTACACAGGCTATTACTAATGGTCTCTCTAGCTGTGAGAGATAGGGATTATTTACTCTGGCCTCCAAGAGAGGTCAGGAGAAGTCTTTCATATCTACACTGACTCAGCCCTGGATTAAAATCGAGGTCAATTTGACTCCAAAACCAGATCACTTTCCATTTGCCAATGCTGCGTTTGCATGGTAATGACTCTGAGAAACCTGCGGAGGAGGGGGGTAAAAAAGGAGGGGGCCAGTTCCTTTTGGGGAGCTCATGGGTAAGGGAGATCAAGGCATGGAGAGGACTCAGTGTATGGGCAGGACCAGAGCTCTGGCAGAGAATTGGTGCAAGGTTGGTAGGAGCAAGTGGCTGAGGAAAGAGCAGGGTGGGTGGAATGTGCTGAGGCGCTCTGGTGAGGGCCATGTGCCGAGCAAGCGAACCTGCAGGAGCCAGGCTTCATTGCACTGGGTGGACCCTGCAGCATGGCAGCTGCCCTATCCTCTTGGGCCCCTTGCTGGGAATTCTCCTTATCACTTCTCTCTTAGGACCCTTGGTATGACTTCTTCTAGACTGCCTGGATCCCCTGCTTCCCTCCCCTCCTTTTCCTCACTGAAGTCAGTTTGTTTGTCTGGTTTTGGCTGCTGTAGGTATTTCTGAGGAGCCCCGGTGGCATAGTAACTTCCATATCTCAGGCTGCAATCCCCAAGGTCAGCGGTTCCATACCACCAGCCTCTCCTCAGGTGACAGAGTGGTCTCTCTACTCCCATAAAGAGTTATCGTCTCCAAAAGTCTGTGGGCGTTCTCAGGGTCACTCTGAGTAGGCATGGACTCACTGACAAGGAGTTTGGGTGTGGGCTTGGTAGCTAATCCCAGAGCTCTGTGAAAGCTTTCCACAATGTCCTCCCACTGCTGGGCCCCCAGGGCCGAAGATTCACTGACTGTAAGGCCCAGCGAGGCTTCACTTAGATTGTTGTTGGGCCGTTGTCCCGGGCCCTGCTGGCAGGGAGGGCAGTGACCTGAACATCTCACACTACACCAGGAAGAAAAAGGGGGATCCAGGGGGAGTGTGCTGTAACAATCAGACTCTTTGCTGACTCACGGGGAGAAAGTGGTAACGGTACCGTTGAGTTCAAACCCACCAGCTGCTCTGAAGGAGAAAGATGAGGCTCTCTGCTTTTGGAAAAATTTACAACGTAAGACAACTTCCAGCAAGTCACGATGAGTCGGAAATGACTCCGGGACAGTGGGCTTGGAGTTTTGGTAGTTATGACAAATTGCCGCACACTCAGTGGCTTAAAAGGATAGAAACTCATTGTGCTCACATAGCCCTGGAGACCAGAAGTCCAAAATCAAGTTGTCAACAGGATCGTTTCCTTCTGAGGCTCTTTCAGAGGATCTGATCCCTGGCCCTCTCCTACCTTGTGCTGGCTTCTGGAAATTCTTGGTGTTGCTTGGCTCGTAGAAGTATCACTCCAATCTCTGCCTATCTGCCGATCACCTTTTTTTCAGTCTATGATATCTCCCTCTGCCTCCAGCTTATAAATAAACAGGTAATTTGGGTTAACATCAAGGAAGAGATCCTTAAATTGATTACAGCTGCAAAGAGTCCCTGTGCCAGATAAGATGACATTCAAAGGTTCTAGGGGGTAGGACATGGCTATAACATTTGAGGGTGGGGTGGGGAGCACCCCTCTGTAACATGGGGTGGCCATGAGTCAAAGCCTAGTCAATAGCAAGCAGTTGCTATTTTTCTATGTTTTAACCCCACCACTCCTGCCTCATAGCGACCCAATAGGGCAGTAAAGAACTGCTTCTGCAGGATTCTGAGCCTGTAACTGTTTACAGGAATAGAAAGCCTTATCTGTCCGTCTGTCTATCTTTCTTTTAGAATTGTATAATCATCACCACCATCCATTTTAGAACTTTTTTTTTCCTTTAAAAAACAATCTATTGGGGGCTTTTACAGCTTTTTTGTGAGGGGCATTACTGCCCTCTGGTGGTCGTGAGAGCTACCCAGCCTCGCTCCTGGAGAGCCGCTGCTGAATTTGAACCACCAAACCAGCGGGCTACAGTCCCGCACTCAACCACCACGCCACCCAGGCTTTTCTCATAATCTCATTTATCCATCCATTGTGTCAAGCACCTTTGTACATGTGTTGCCATTATTTTCAAAACATTTTCTTGGTATCAGCTCATTTCCTTCTTCCTCATGAACTCTTGATAATTATAAATTGTTATCTTTTTCATGTCTTACATATCTCCCTGAACTCACTTTGGGGTTATATGTCCATCATTGTGATTGCTTCTTCCCTTCTCCCCCCATCTTCCTCTTCCCCTCCTGGTATTTCTACTCTCATTATTTGGTCCTGAGGGGTACAACATTCTCTTGATTTTTGTGAAAGCCTCTTCTTTCTCTCTCAGAGCAGCTGGTGGTTTCAAATTGCCAACCTTCTCGTTAGCAGTGGTGGCATAACCCACCTTGCCACTAGGGCTTCAGTGATGGTCCATTTTTCTTCCTGGAGTCACATGAGACCTTCGGGGGCACGACTCTCACTGCTAGCAGGGTCCTGTGACGACCACCGCGGCCCTCCTGAGCCTTACAGTCTGTGGGTCTTGGGCTGCGGTAGCACCAAAGTGGGAGGACCTTGTATGAAGTGCTCACAAAGCCCTTAGATTAGTTGCTTTTGAACTTCAAAGCCTTAAATCCCACCGGGAACATGTTGTTCCCTTGTACTGTGTGGCCTAAGCATGGAAGGGCGCTGCTGGCTAGCGAGGCCGATTGTTCTCCAGCCAGATGGTAGCTGGCACAGGTCCTTGATCAGTGCAGTACCTTTAACTGCCACCTCACCTTACTTAAGCCAGTTGCCATCAATTGAGTCCATGGTCACTCATGGCCACTGCAAAGATCCACCCCTCTCTTGCTCTGCCTGGATCTCCCATCCTCCCAGCCTGCTCCCTCTTGGAGTCTATTCTGCACATGTAGCCCTTAGTTGTCTGTAACGGCACCTGATAACTTAGCCCCTTCCCTCAACTATGGATTGTTTTTCCAATTAGATATAAGCTCCCAGCCCAGAGTGGTGTCTCTTGGTAAATGTCCCTGGTCTTTGGTAAATGTCTGTTGGTGCTTACCTGGCAAAGTAGAGTTTTTTCAGGTGCCCCTTCTTGCCCACCTATGTTCATCAACTGGTCAGTGATTTTGAGCAAGTCCCTGACTTCCTGGAGTTTTGCTTCTCCCTTGGGAAAACCAGAGTCATCTTTAAAGGTCTCTTTCAGGATGAGTTCCCAGATAGTATAAAGGTTATGGTGCTCACTTGGTAACCAAAAGGTTAGACGTTTGAGTCGGAGTCCTGGTGGTGTAGTGATTATGATTTGTTCTGCAGAAGGTTGGAAGTTTGGGTCCATCTGGGGACACCTTGAGAGGAAGAAAGGCCTGGCTACTTATGGATAACTGGTTTGGTTTTTCAGCTTGAACATTCTGTGATTGTCCCAGCAGCCAGCCCCCAAGTTGCTAAAGAAATCAGTCTGATAATGATGGGCCCTGGATCAGTGGGAAGGTTCTCTTTGTAGACACCTCAGAGCCAGAGGCGTCCACTCTGTCACATCTGCCCCTAGCTGTGCAACCTCCTTAGGCAATTTTCCAAGAGAATAAAATGATAGGATGGACTACCCTTTTCTCGGTAAAGCAATCCTTATGCTGACCCCGCTCCCCCAGGAATGAAGGCCCTGGTGGAGGAAAAGAACGTCCATAAAGGTTTGACCTGCACCTCTGCAACCTTGGTCAGGACTCTAGTTGCCCCCAACCTTAGCTGGAAGGTGTTTCTTTCTGGTAAAGCTGCCAACCACACCCATTTGCTAAGTGAAATGACTAATTAGTCTCAAAGAGGAAGATTTCTATCTGCTCACCTTGGCATGATGATTTATTCATGTTAGCCTGGAACACTGACAGGGATTGGGCCTTGGTTTCCTGTGTTTCCAATATGCCTATTCAGCCAAAAGGATTTTTCCAGAATGGATAATTTCTCTAGTCTAGTTTGCTTTACTCACCACGCCTGGGACCCTAGAACTCTGCTGCTTTAATAGCCTTTGGTCGCTTGTCATTTTGGAAGGAATGCATTCTTATCTGTACCTCCATTCTGTTTCTGGCAAAGGAAGTGGGGTGGGGGATGGGGCTTGAACTAGATGATATCTAAGGGCCCTTTCCACTCTTAATTTATTTCCTTTTAAATTCCTGCCCCTTCTCCCCCCAAACCTTCCTGTTTTCTTAAGGTATTTGCTTCCATAGGATCACATGCAAGGCAATTTGAGACCTTTCAGCTGCCTGGAAGCCTCACTTCTGGTTTCACTTTTCTCCCGATTTCTAAATCTTAAAGGCACCTACTGTAGTTTGAGCTCTGAGGTCCTGAGTCTTCATAGTGCACAGATTCATTTAATTCTGGCCACCCCAAAATCAACAGTGAGCAAGGTCTCAGCCCAGGAGTAGAGGGTAAGACAGGCCTGCTCCCACCTCTCTACATCCCCATAAAGAATGAGAGGATGTAGAGAAACAAATGAGTTCCTTTGTTTCTTTCTTTCTTTTTCTTCTTTTTTTTTGTTGTTTCTTTCTTTTAAATGATTTTCTTGTCCATCTGCTACCTTAATACTAAACCTATAGATAGATGCACATAGATCTATTTCCCTGTCATATGTATAAACATATTTACATATGTACATGGGGGCTGTCATGTCCCCTTACAGAAGGGGTTTAGAGAGGAGACGATCCAGTCAGGGTGTAGTGTAGCAACGATGAAACCTACAACGTTCCTCTAGTTCTTTAATGCTTCCTTCCCCCACTATCATGATCACAATTCTACCTGATTAATCCAGCTAGACCAGAGGATGTACGCTTTCCATATAGGAACTGGAAACCCAGGGAATCCTGGACAGATGAACCTTTCAGTATCAATGACGAGAGGAGTGATTCTGGGAGCATGGAAGAAAGGTGGGGTAGAAAGGGAGAACTGTCTTTAGATCTCTATAAATGTCCTTTACTTCCTAGTTCTTTCCTCTATTACCTTTTACTTTCCTTTTGTCCCACTATCATGTTCATCCTTCATTTGGGTTTCAGCAATTCCTCTTGGTCACATTTCCCTGGATCAAGACCTACCATGCCTCCTACACTCTCTTCACCATTGATTTTGGATCACTTGTTGCTCCCTTCTCTCGGTTTGTTAACATCCATTTCCTTTCTCTCGGTTTGTTAACATCCATTTCCTTTCTCCCACCTCCCCTTCTTCCTTGTCATCTGGAACCGCAGCTCAGTTCTTTTCTCCTCCAGATTGTTTATTCCACCATCTTATCTCAATAGACCTGCAGAGATAGTAATATGCACAAAACAAGACAGAACAAAACAAAGCAACAAAAGAAAACAAAGCAACGAAAAACCAATGACCGGAAAAAAAAAAAAAAAAGAGAGAGAAAGCCTGTGAATAGTTCAAGGTCTGTTTGTTGACCTGTAGGAGTATTTTCCAGTCATGTCTGATGGTGTGCCACATCCTGGCCCCAAAGTCTATTTTTGGTATTCCTGGGGGGCTTCCTTGCTCCGCTCCCCTTGCTGTTCTGTTGTGCACCTGTGGTGTTTTGTCTCAGTGTGGTGGGTTCAGATCGGGTGCAGTTCCCACACTGTGGCTCCAGTGTTGTCCCCTCTAGGGCTATGAGTCGGTGAGGGGCGTCGTATCTCATAGAGCAGCTGGTTATATGGTCCTTTCTGTCCCAGCTTGTTTTAGAGAACATTTGAAATGTTATTGTGACTGCTTTGTGGGTCGCCTGGCTGTGCAATGCATCAGCTCCCTTAGTGACTGGGTTGCCACCTTGTGGATCATCAGGGTTGGAGGCTGGGAAGGGTCTCAGCTCTTCTCCATATGGGGCCCAGTGGAATGAGGACTTGTGATTATTCTTCTGTGCATTCCTCATTCTTTTTTACTGTGATCATATCAAAGATGCAGTTTCGCTTTTCCTCAATCACATTCCGGTTTAAATGTTTTTCCCTGTCATTTCCTCTGTAAACATATCTCACTGGCAATGCAACATTCCAAATAGCATTTTTCAAACCTTTTTTGGAGGAGAGGAGCGTTACAAAAAGTCAGACTCACTGCCATCAAGTTGATTCTGACCCCTAGTGACCCTAAAGGAGAGAGTGGACCTGCCCCTTTGACCTCTTGACGGGAACAGACAGCTTCTTCCTTCTCCCTGGATGAGTTTGAACCATCAGCATAGTCCACCACACCATCGTGGCTCTTTATTTACAAAAGACAATATTGGGGTGGAGTGGATATAATAAAACATTTGCCATTTCAACTGTTTTACATGAACAATGTAGTTTTAAATTATATTCATGTGAATATAATTAATTCATGAACAATTCAGCATTGTTATGTTCACTTTGCTAAACAACTATTCCATATATAATTTTTATATGATGCGTAACTTTTGAAAATAAGACTAGTCAATCAAAAGAAAGCTTTAGCTTTATTCCCTCATCCTTCTACACTTTTCCAGTATGACTTTTCAGAACTGATTGTTTGACTATACATATACAACCGCATATGGTATATGCGTAGTCTATATTTCTAACAATGTAGATGGAATCAGAGAATATTGACCTGTAGTTTGGTTTTTAATCTGGTCTACCCATATTAGCAGATCACACACCCATACATATACACATAAACCTATGTGAGCGGGCTTCTGAAGTTCATGGGGTTATGGAATGAAAAGATAATGAAGTTTCCATGAACTTTTTGACTCCCCCCTTTGTGCGCGCGCACACACACACACACACACATTTGGTGCTGTTAGGTACAACTGGGTTAGTTCTAACTCCTAGGAACCTTGTGTACGACAGAAAGAATCACTGCCTGGGCCTACAAGACCCTCCCATGTGTTGCTATGTGTGGTAGAGTGAATTACTTAACACATCTAGTTACAGGTCTGTAACTCCTACCAGATGATTGGCGGAGTGTTCAAATGAGATCCCTGTGGTCCATCAAGGGAATTGGAAGCTGCCAATAATGTTAATAAGGTGCACATTTGTACATTTGTTGCCATCATCATTCTCAAAACATTTGCTTTCTGCTTAAGCCCTTGGTATTAGCTCCTCACATTTCCCCTCCCTCCTCCCTCCCTCCTCCCTCATAAACCTCTGATAATTTACAAATTATTATTTTTGTCATCTTGTACACTGTCCAATGTCTCCCTTCACACACTTCCCTGTTGTCTGTACTCCAGGGAGGAGGTTATACCTAGATCCTTGTAATTATTTCTCCCTTTCTACTCCACCTTCCCTCCACCCTCCAAGTATCTCCATTCTCACCGCTGGTCCTGAAGGGATCATCTGTCCTAGATTCCCCATGTTTCTGGTTCCTATCTGTGCCAGTGCACATCCTCTGGTCTAGCCGGATTCGTAAGGTAGAATAAGGATCATGGTAGTGGGTGGGAGGAAGCATTGAAGAGCTATAGGAAAGTTGTATATTTCATTGTTGCTACACTGTACCCTGACTGGCTCGTCTCCTCCCCAGGACCCTTCTCTAAGGGGATGTTGCTTCACTTACAGATGGGCTTTGGGTCCCCAATCTGTACTTCCCCTGATGTATAATGATATCATTTCTAGTTCTTTGATGCCTGATACCTGATTCCTTGACCCTGTGACACAGGCTGGTGTGCTTCTTCCATGTGGGCTTTATTGCTTCTCAGTTAGATGGCTGCTGGTTTACCTTCCAGTCTTTAAGAACCCAGATGCTATATCTTTTGATGGCCAGGCACCATAAGCTTTCTTTACCACTTTTGCTTATGTACACATTTGTCTTTAGTGACATGGTCAGCCCCACTGTAAAGCATGGTGTCCCAATGCCCTACAGGGACAGCAATGGAGAAACAGGGTCAGGATTCTATCCAGTGTGAGTCCACCACACCAAGGCAAAGCACTAAGGGTCTGCAGCAGAGCAGTAGGAGGGGCAGAGCATAGAGTTCCAGAGGGAGTGCCAAGGATATACTTTGCAACCAGTGTGTGGCACCCAATCGGACTCAACTGGGGGATACTCCTGGAGGTCAACGGACAGACCTTGAACTATCTGCAGGTTTTTCTTTTGTTATTATTATTTTTTCCTGGACATTTTTTGTTGTTGTTGCTGTTGTTTTTGACATCGTTTTGTTTTCTTTGGTCGCTTCATGTTATGATGCCTTGTTTTTGTTTTTTTTTTGTAAATATTATTATCTCTACAAGTCTATCTAAATAAGATAGACTGGGTGAACAGTCTGGAGGAGAAAACAATGGGACTAAAGGTTTCATGAGGACATGGGACATAGGGAGGTGGGGGAAAGGAGGTGGTGTTGACCAAACCAGGAATAAGGGAACAAGTGATCTAAAATCAGTGGTAACGTGGGTGTGAGAGGCTTGATAGGGATTGATCAAGAGTAATGTAACAGAGAGAAACTACTGAAACCCAAATGAAGACAGCTTGATAGTGGGACAAGGGAAACGTAAAAGGAAATAGAGGAAAGAACTGTGAAGCAAAGGGCATTTATAGAGCTCTAAATACAGGCATGTACATAGGTAAATATATTTATATATGATGGTGGGGAAATAAATCTACGTGCAGCCACTTATAGGGTTAGTATTAAGGCAGGAGATGGACATTTGACCTCCACTCAAGGACTTCCTCAATGCAAGAACACTTTGTTCTATTAAATCGGCATTCCCTGAGCCTGGGATTTAAGCAGTAGCAGGACCTGAGTAGGCAGAAGGCATCCCAGGGTGAGCAGAAGCACCGAGTGTAGATGAGTGCGTTGGGCTGTGCCTGCTGGGAAGCCCGAGTACAATTGAGCAACCAGAATAGAGTTGGTGATGACAGACTCCTGGGGCCCTGCCAAGGAGTTTAGGCTTAATGAGAAGAAGGGGAAAACAGGTCTTGAGCAGAGGAGAACTGATAACATCAGCATTTTAAAAGATTGATTGGAGGAAGTGTGTGTGGGATAGACGGAGGAAGCGCGTGGAAGACTGAGGACAGTAACGTTGCTCTGGACATTCTATTGAGTGTATTAGTCTGATCATGTCGAGAAGAAGAAGACTGCAAAGGACATTTGTGAGATCTATACAGGAAATAATCCTCCAGTGATTTCCCACTATCCATAATAGAGGGGTGGAGAGAAACTGGTTACCAGAGTGTATTGGAGAGATGAATATAGAAGATGAAAATGATGAACCTGGCTTGAACGCTTCAAACCCTGTCAGTTGATCTCCTCCTCTGAGACACATCGGCCCTGATGTGGTTTTCAACATTCTCTCTCCTTTTTTCATATGGGGGCATGTCTCAAATGTATTTTGTCATATTGTCATTGGACTTCTTGAGTTTTTGTTTTTCTGTTTTTCAGTATATGAAACCCAGGATTGATGAACCTATAGAGACACTAAGTAGAATAATGGTTCCTGGGGGTGGGGGTTCTGTGGTGGTGGGGAGGGGTAAAGAGGAGCGGATGCTAAGGAGTTCAAGAAGGAAGAGAATGTTTTAAAACTGTGGTAGCAATTGTACAATATTGCTCCATGTGATTGAACTATGAAATGATATGATATTGTTATTCACTCCCAATAAAATGGATCTGGAAAAAGAAGAAGCCGGCACGGTAATCAGACCTGCAGAGCTGGGGCAGGTCCTGAGAATGAAGGTCTGAGGAACACATCCTCATGGGTGCGGTAAAACTGGAGACATTAGCCTTCATGTTGGTGGAGGCCTGGACTGAGTTCTGTCTTTTAGTATATGTGTTGTCAAAGCGAACACACCGAGTTCTATCTTTTAAAAACCGTGCTTCAGAACCACTGTGCTATGCAGCAGGCAGTCCCAGCAGCAGCATGTACTGTCAAGTTAGTTCTGCCTCCTGGCAACTCCATGTGTGTGTCAGGGGAGAACTGTGCTCCTTAGGCTTTTCTTTTCTTTCTTTTTTTTTGGCGGGCTGTGGGGGCGGGCATCACTGCTCTCCGGTGGTGGGAGTAGGAGGCCCAGCCCCACTGCTGGAATTGAACCTCCATCCCAGTGGGCCACATTCCCGCGCACAACCACTACGCCACCAGGGCTCAGCCCCCTTAGGCTTTTCAATGGTCAGTTTTCCTGAAGTAAATCACCGGGCCTTTCTTTTCTGAGCTTAGCTAAGTTGGGAAGCCTTCAGAGTGGTATGGCTATAGACATGGCCTTTTTTTTGAGGAAGGAGTCCAGAGCAAGACAAGGGAAACCCCCCATGAACAGTTCTCCACTGCCCTACAGGGTTTAGAAGAATCACTAGTGAGATTGTTTATTTGTTTTAAAAACTTTTCTGTAATGTCTCTGGGTGGATTTGAAGCTCAAACCTTTTGGCTAGCAGCTGAGTTCTAAAGCTGTTTGCCATACCCAGGGACTCCTACCTGGTGTTCCAAAAAAACCAGCCAAATTCACTGCCATGGAGATGATTCTGACTCCCAGTGACCCTTTAGGTCAAGGTAGAACTGTCCCTGAGACTATAATTCATAACAGGAGTAGAAAGCCTCTTCTTTCTTCCACAGAGTGGCGGGTGGTTTCCAACTACCGACCTTACCGTTACAATGACATAGGTGTAACCACTACACCAGCCTTCCTGGGGTTAAAGGCCAGGTAAATAGAGTCTCACCTGAGTTCCTCACAGTGTAGTAAGAAGGAACTTACAAAGAGGGTCTTAGTAACATGTGTTGCATGTCTCGTGGGGGAATGCACAGGGCGGGGAGAGGGGGGGAAGCAAAGGGGAGGCCTTGAGTCCAGGGTACACAAAGAACGCGTAGAAGGAAAGTGCAGCAGCGGCCTGACACATTTCCTGGAAAGAGGAGGTCTTCTGCTTGCCTCCTCTCCGCTGCTCCCCACCAACTACAGCCCAGCACAGGCCCTGTGGAGGTGGCTGCCCTCCTGTGAGCTCACCCTGGATTGGATACAGACAGTGTACTGCTGTGCTGGTTGGGGAATGTCCATTCAAGCGGCTATTTCTCTTTACTGCTAAGACAGCACTTACAGGAAACTTTCAAAGGGAAGAAAAACAAACCCAAACGCATTGTCATGGAGTTCATCCTTCTGTGACTGTAATGTTTTACGGGAGTTAAAAACCTCATCTTTTTCCCTTCAGAAAGAAAGTCTCCCTCAAATGTTCATCAGCCTATGCATTTTTTGTCTATATTTGCTAATGTCTTTGTGATTACATGAATGTACTTAAAAACAAAAGAAAATATGCCACCAGACTCTTCATGCCATCTGTCCATGGCCATTTAACATCATTTTATTGATATTTTTTGACTTTTTAAAATCATGGAAGTATATAAATGGCAACGCATTTTAACTTCAACAACACCCCCCCCCCATGTGTGATTCAGGGATATTAACAATATTCCTCATATTATTTCATACTTAACATTGTTGTATAAACAACTTCTCACACAATGTCCATATTTACCTCTTCAATGTGTAATCTCCCATTGCAGCCAGCACAACTAGATGCAAAAATAATTCCTAATTGGAGGATGCTTAGCTTGTGTCCAGTTTTCCCTTTTTCTGGGAGCTGGATTCTTTCTTCTTTTTCATCTTCTCCTCCTCCTCCTTCACAGTTTTATTTATCCTACAATTGAACAGTTCAATCATATCGAGGTGGAATCTTTCTTTTGAAATCTCTTCATCAGCTACGTCCCCAGAAATCTTTGCATTTAGGCCCAGATAATATGATTCTAACTTACATGACTAGGTAGTCAATCTCTCAGTCTCAATTTGTCAACCTGTAAAATACAAATATCATTGATGGCACAGAGGGCTAATAGGTGACCTGGGCCTAGTGTATGTAAAAGTATATTATTATCTTTAAGCAATTTACATATGAAGACACCTATGTAAATTTACATCTGAACATGTTTGAGTGGTTTTATTTGAACACAAAATATTTTTACATTCCTCTAATAACATACAATTCATATAACCATGATTCAATGGCTTTTAGTATATTCACAAAGTTGGGCAATCATCACCACAGTCAACTTTTTTTTTGTTTTGGGGGGCATCACTGCTCTCCGGTGTTGGGAGTAGGAGGCCCAGCCCCACTGCTAGAACTGAACCTCCGTCCCAGTGGGCCGCAGTCCTGCGCACAACCACTATGCCACCGGGGCTCAGCCCCACAGTCAACTTTTAAACAAGACATTTTCATCACTCCTGAATGAAACCCCTTACCCATTAATAGTCACTCCCCATTTCTTCTCCAATGCCCCTCCATCCCTGGAAACTCCAATGTGTTTTTTGTCTCTATAGATTTGCCAATTCTGGCCATTGCATATATAAGTGGAATCATTGTGGTCTTTTGTGACTGACTTCTTTCACTGATAATATGTTCAAGATTCATTCATGCTATAGTACCTATCAGTTCTTCATTCCTTTTTAATGCTGAATAATATTTCATTGCATGGCTATACTGCATTTTCTTTACCCATTCATCAGTTGGTAGATATTTGGGTTGTGCGGTACCTGCTAGGAGTGCTAAATGACATTCAGCTGACGTGCCAGAAGATGAGGATTTCCAGGCTCCCCTTTTCAGATAGCAGGGAAACAAGCTGCAGAAATTAGGTAGCTAGGCAAGAGAACAGTTAAGAGCTGTCCCAGTGTGTTATAGGACACCCCAGTGTGTGCTAAAGATGGACCCTCCCAGAGGGCCCCCCTGCTTTTCTTCTCCACACTAACTTGCTCTGGGGTTGGGACATCAGAGGGTGGGAAAGATAGCCGTGGGCTTCAGGGATCAGGCTTCCTGGAGGAGGAAGCCTGATAGCTGGTCCTTAGAGGGTGGAGAATTTTGTCTGGGGCTAGGATGAAATGTGTGTGCAAGGTAGACTTAGAGGATAAGTTGTCATGGTTGCAAAGCAGGGGTAAGATTGAGAGCTAATGGAGTTGAGAGGCAGCTGGATTACAAGCCAAGGGGACCATATGCCTTCCTGTTTGTTTAGTTGAGGACAGGCCCACGGCTTTTAGCCTCTTCACCATCTTCTCCCCACCCTCGCTTCCCTGGAGAGATTTTTCTGAGGGCTGTCCAAACCTCCCTGCATCTCTGGCTTCCTGGAGTCAGATACCTTTCAGGGAAGGGATGGAGCCTAGTCTTTACTTCCTTCTTGGCTACCTGTTGGGCAAGTCCCTTCCCTTTGTTGGGGCTCAGGTTCCCCATCTGTAAAGTGAGGGTGATGATGACAACAACAACCAACCAAGCCCACTGTCATTGTGTCCATTCTGCTGCAAAGGGACCCCACAGAGGGTCTTCCAGGCGGGGACTCTTACCGGTGACATCATCATTCCCCTGAAGAGTCACTGGTGGGTTTGCAGTCTGACACTTACCCTACAACTCCGTGAGAAGTTCCTTTTATTCCCAGGGTTGTTGGAGGTTTTCCAAGTTCTATTATATGCTGGAGTACTTTGGACAAGTGCCCTTGCTTGGGTCAGTCCTACTTTGGCAGGATTACAATGGAGTTTGGCCACTTGTGACTTCTGCTGTCGATCTTGATGGAGCGGCTACAATTGCACATCCTTAACTGGGGGTTGCAATGGAGTCCCGGCAGAGTAGTGGGTTAAGGGTTGGGTTGCTAATGACAAGGTTGGTGGTTTAAAGCACTAGTTTTCCAGTGGGGGGATGGAGGCTGTCTGCTTTTGAAAAGGTTTACATTTTCAGAAAGTACAGAGCAGCTCTGCTCTATCTCCGAGGGTCACTGTGAGTTGGAATTGAGTGTGCTGACAGTCGTCAGGGGGATGTTTTGCCATTAACCCGAAGGTCAGCAGCTTGAACTTGCCAGCCACTCTGAGGGAGAAAGACCTGGCCATCTACTCCCATAAAGTTGACAGCCTCGAAAACTCTATGTTCTACGGCATTACATAGGATCTCTATGGATCAAATCGACTTGACCTCACCAACAGGGTGCACTGACCTAGACTGACTAGACCAGGATACTGTGTGAAGAAGTCTGTGTGGGTGTTTTCTGCTTTCTGACTAGCCTTCAGGCTTGTCCTCTCTGGGGGGCTGGTTCTTTGGCTCTGACCTGGTTTTCGTACCCTGGCAAAAACGTGTCAGAATGCAGGTGGGGTACGGCCTTTAGTGACAGGGCTGCTATGGAGGTGGAGGGGTCATGACTAGCCTGGGAAAGCCTGGTGGACCAGTGTGACAGCCCTCTTGGGAACCAGGAGATGTCACAGAGCTAGTGATGGACATGTTGTAGATCTGGCTTGCAGTTTTGTGTATGGATCCCATCCTTATGTTCACCCGTCTCCCCACCCCCTACTTTGTGGCCAGATAATTTCACATTTTTCCCTCTCTTATGCCCACTTTGGCTATAAGTCTCCCTTTGTTTGCTGTTGTCTTCAAGCATGAAAGCCTCTGAGCAGATTGGTATAAGCCCATTTCCATCTTGGGCAAATTCAACTGCCATGGGGCATATAGATGCCCTCCTACCTTCAGGATCCTTTTAAGCATCCCTCTCCAACCTCCCAACACCTACACATCTTTTCCTGAATGATAAGTGGTGTCTCTGAGCTGACAACTGGCATTCAGGTCAAGGGAAGGTAATGTTTCTGCTCTTGTTTCAAATATCTATGCCAATTATATTTACCAACCCCTGATCAAAACATAGAACCTCGCATAAAGAGCCTTAACATGGAACAGTGTTGTTGGAATTGCTGTTATTTGGGAAAATTTAGACCGGGAGGCCCATGAACTGATTGGGATACTCCTTGTGTCCCATTAGAGCCCCTAACTTCCCTCTCAGGGAAGGGTATTGGATGTACTGAGCAGGCACGTTGCCTTGTTAGAGACAAAACCTTGCACTCTTAAGAGCAAGCTTTAGGCTAGAGCAGGCTCGCAGGTGGGTCAGCAAGCTGCTTGGGCTGTTTCCTTGTCTGGGGAGTGTGGGTTCTCCCCTTCTCCCTCCCTGACATGCTAAGAGGATTATATAAGAGTGTTTTAAAGAGCTTGCGAAAACTCTCAGCTAAAAGCAATGGGAGTAAAAGGAATTAACGTTCCAAAGGGAAGAAAGTGAAGTCGTCACTGGTTCTGGCACCGAAGCCAAGAATGTGAGGGTCACAGAACAACTTGTGGCTGCTGAAAGGGAGGGTGTGGCTCTTAGAGTTATAAGATCCTTGGGTTTCAAGGATCCTTGGATGACTCAGGGAATGATTCTGCATATGCGCCGTGTGTTTATGTGTGTGCCTCAGAGCCTGCCTGTAACAATTAGAGCCTACATGCCAAGACACGGGGTCTCCTGTGTGATTGCTGAGATGAAGGCTGAACAAGGACAATTGTCTGACTAGTCAGTATGTTTTACTGAAGGGTAGAACAGATGCCCACCCCTCCCCCCACCTCATCCCATGCCAATGGAGCAGTGATATTTCCCACGCCTTGAAAAATGTACATCCCACCAAACAGTGGTTCTGAACTTTCCTAGTGCCATGATCTTTTAATGCAGTTCCTCATGTTGTGGTGACTTCAACCATGAAATTATTTTTGTTGCTACTTCATAACTGTAATTTTGCTACTGTTATGAATTGTAATGTAAATGTCTGATATACAGGATGTATTCACTGTGGCAAATAGAACATACTTAAAGCATAGTGATTAATCACAAGGCAATATATAATTATATATTTTGAAATATTTATTTCTAACGACAAACAAAGGAAGCATGGTGTAGCATGGGGAGCAGTCTTCACACCAGGTACTTACATGTGTGTGTATCTGCATGTGAGTGGACCTGCTTGGAGATGGATAAAGTAACAGTGTCTCAGTTCCTAAGACCATTGGAAATGTGTGTTTCAGATGGACTTTGGGTCTCCATTCTGACCCTGCCACCTTGTTCGCATCAAACAAGTTTCTTTGGGGTCTTCTGATGATACCTGATCCCCTCAGCACCTCATGTTCACACAGCCCTTACCTGTACCCTGTACATGCTCTGAGCTAGCCAGATTTGTAAGGTAGAATTAGGGTCATGATAGTGGAGGGAAGGAAGCATTAAAGAGCCAGAGGAAAGCTGTGTGTTTCATTGGTGCTACACTGTATGCTTCCTGGCCTGTCTTTTCTCCACACCTCTTCTGTAAGGGGATGTCCAATTGCCTTTGGGTCTCCATCCCGCACTCCCCATCATTCACATTATGATTTTTGCTCTGGGTCTTTGAAGCCTGATACCTGATCTCATTGACACCTCATGATCACACAGGTTGGTGTGTTTAGAAAGCTGTACTTTTTATTTAGACCATGTCAAAGCAGCAGTTTGGGAACTCTTAAGTTTGCGCAGTCTTTTATCTATCTATTTGTATTTAAAATTTTTAATGTTTATTAAAAGATCATTTTATTGGGGACTCATAACAGTAGCAAAATTGCAGTTGTGAAGTAGCATCGAAAATGATTTTATGATTGGGGACTGTATTAAAGGGTCACGGCATCAGGAAGGTTGAGAACCACAGACTTAGCAGATAAAATCCAGGTGGTTAGAATCCACCTTGGATCCACAAAGCAGCAAAAGAACAAGGGCGATCTGAAAGAACTGGTGCTCTGAAAGAATCTGAGTGTGTGTGTGTGTGTGTGTGTGTGTGTGTGTGTGTGTGTGTAATGGGTACTGGCTATGGATGGGACTCTGTTGCCAACTTTTCTCACTAAGGCAGGTTAAGTTCACACCCATCCGAGGTATTGGCATGCTGAGTTTTTCCTCACCCAGTCATTGCAGGGGGTAAAATCCAACATGTGGTATGGAACCAGGCCAACCTTCGGGAACAGAAGAGAAGAGCCTTCGAGGTTTGTTTCTGCCTTCTTTTCTCAAAGAGGGTCAAACATGTTCTGTCCTCTTTCCTGAGGTTAGTTTCTCACAGTGTCGCCTCAATAAACCCTACCTCGCCTCCGCCTCCATGCCTAAGACCCATTTCTGCTAATCCCTGTTTTGGGTACAAATGATAAATGATTTTGTCATAACCCGGCTTTGTGAAACCCTGTATTCAAAAGATAATTTAGAAAGAAATGACAGGCCAACCTTACCCAATAGCTGCCTGTTGAGTCTGTTTGTAGAGTGATGATGCTCACGTCATTCTGTGCATCTGTGGGACATTTCGCAGTTATTGAAAGTGCATGTCTACTTGTTTGGTTGGACTGCATAGGCTCAAAGCGTGTGTTCCCTTGTTCGGTTAGACTTCATAGGCTCACATGGCAGGCACTGTCCTCGTTTTTCAGAAGAGGAAACTGCAGTTGAGAGAATTATGACTTATGACAACTATTTGAGGAAGCCGGTAGCAGAGCCCAGGTTGTCTTTCTCTTGGAGGCACAAATTCCAGTGTTAGATGACTGACTCTAGGGACGCAGATTGGGGGTTCATCCAACACCTGCGACTGAGGTAGGAAAGGGACTCGCGGTGAACTTTGGCTTCTTTTAGGCATGACTGAGTGGTCCCAACTCATAGTGACCCCACAGACCACAGAATGACACACTGCCCTCACAAAATGTCTCAGCTCTTTATTGCTGCCATCGTGCCATGCCAATCCACCTTATAAACAGACTCACCCACATGTTTCTTGCAGCCCGCCATGTTTTTTTTGTACAAATAGCACTGGAGGACACCAGCTCCATGCAGATGGCCATCCAGGCGTCACATCAGTCCCTCTCAACTCTTCTTTGATGGAGTCTGGGCATATTTAGGAACCTGAGCTGGAGTCTAGGCACTGTTGGAAGCTTGAGCTAGAGTCGAGGTCGTGGCTGGAGCATCAGCCTTGCTTTGCACCGTGGCCTTGGCCTTGGGTCAACAGAGCCTCAGACCTTTGGCGATATGTTCCTGAGTCTGCTCGCCAAACCCGAAGTAGGTAATGTAGGCTAGTCAACGGAGTTTTGGGTTGACGCTCATTGGGATCTTAGCCTTGACCTCCTTGGGCTTCACAAGAGCCCTTATAACCTCCGCATGAGCATCCATGGCCTCTGTGTTGTTGGCCTGCATTTTCTTCAGACCTCTGTTGTGCTTCTTGGCGAAGCTCATGCTCCTGAGGAACTTGGGGTTCACCTCCTTACGAGGTTCATTTTGTAATCTGGTTTTCTATGCCATTTTCACGACTGGCTGTGTGTGGTGTGGTTCTTTGACTTGGCCGTGTCTGCACTGACACCTGCTGCTTCCGGAGCTCCAGAGACCATGAAGCTTCCTTTTTGGGGAAGACTCTTAAGTCTACTAAGAATTATGCCCTTCTCCAGAAGCTGGTCCTTAGTGGCACTGTACAAGGGATGAAGTTTTGCTGTTTAAACTGTACTTCTTCCAGGATTGATTTGTTCATTCTTCTGGTAGTCTGTGTCTGTGATACATCCAATATTCTTTGCTAATGCCATAATTCAAAGGTATCAGCTCTTCTTTGGCCTTTCTCATTCATTGTGCAGTTTTCATATGCATATGCATATGTAGCAATCGAAAATACCATGGTTTGTGTCAGGTGCACCTTAGTCTTAAAGTGACATTCTTGCTTTTTATAACTTTCAAGAGATCTTTTGCAGCAGACTTTCCCACTGCAATATTATGGCAGTCATGTACTCATGTCAATTTCATGATTGGGATGTAGGGGTGGAGTCTAGGCTGTCAATCTGGAGGAGCCATTGAGTAGTCAATGAGGCCTCTGTATGGGCGTGTCTTTCTCCTGAGAATTCTGGGAAGTCTCACAGTATTTCCCTCATGGAGATGAGAGATCATCTTCCCTAGTTGTTGGGAGATGACAAGACAAGACAAGATGGCAGCATCCAAGGAACTGGAAGAGCCAGAGAAGTCACACGGCCTTACCCTGATGGAACCAGACCTCTGAAGCCTGAAAACCACAGAGACCCCTGCCAGTGCTGAGATACTCTCACTGCCAATGGATACTGCTGATGGATCCTAAGCCCTGGAAATGAGGAGCCATGAGGGAACCCCTGCCATAGCCGGGACTCTGCACACACTGGCCTGTGACTTTGTGAGTCGGAAGGAGACTTTATAGACTGGTATTAGACATATGGACTAATATCGGACTTATGACCCTGAACTGGACTGGGTTGGATGCTTTCTCAATGTTCCATTCCTCTTGTATATAAACCTCTCCCTTATATCCATATGCGTGTCTATGAATTTGTTTCTCTAGTCTACCTGGACTAACACAAATATGCTATTGGATCTCTTGTCTGCTACTTTCCTAGACATTGATTGTAGAGTCCGGTAAAAATGAAATCCTAGACAACTTCTATCCTTTCTCTGCTGCTTATTGGTCCACTTATGAAAAGTTTTGTTTTTGTTATGTTGAGGTACAATTCATACTGAAGGCTGTAACCTTTGATCTTCATCACCAAGTGCTTCAAGTCTACTTCATTTTCAGCAAGCAGAATTGTGTCACCTGTGTAATAGAAAGAAATCTGGCTTAATTTCTCTGTTACAGTTGAGTTCCTAGCAATCTGCGTGGTAGTGTTCAGTATGAGTTCAGGATGTCTTTGAAATGTGAACAAGAGCTCAGTGTCAACCTTTTAGCTCATCCATTCTCCCTAGATGAGTGGTTCTCAACTTTCCTAATGCTGCAACCCTTTAATACCAGGGCCTCATGTTGTGATAACCCCTCCCCCCCTAAACTTATTTTTGTTGCTACTTCCTAAGTGCTACTGCTATGAATTGGGGGACCCTTGTGAAAGGGTTGTTCAACCCTCAAAAGGGTCGTGACCCACAGTTGGGAACTGCTGTCCTAGACTTTTGCTCAGTTTCCCATCATTTTCCCACCAGTCTTCAGGAAGCAGCAACAGGACAGGGCCTGGGACTGGATTAGCAGCTCTTTCAAACTCTAAGGTGCATACAAAACCACCTGGAAGTCACGCTCACCTGCTCGCTCAGATTCAATAGGCTGGAATGGGGCTTGAGATGGCTTTTCTAGAAGCTCTCAGGTGGCATCAATATAGATGATTCAAGAAGCAATGTCCTCTTTGATGATATAATTTTTAATCAAAGAACTAAAAACTATTCATTATAAATGAAGGGGAGTACGGATTGGGGCCCCAAAACCCATCTGTAGGCAAAGTGACATCCCCTTACAGAAGGGTTGTGACATCCCCTTACAGAGCCAGTCAAGGTACAGTGTAGCAACGATGAAATATGCAACTTTCCTCTAGTTCTTTAGTGCTTTCTCCACTCCTCCCCCCCACTATCATGATCCTAATTCTACCTTACAAATCTGGCTAGACCAGGGGATGTACACTGGTACAGATAGGAACTGGAAACATGGGAAATTCAGAGCAGATGATCTCTTCAGGACCAGTGGTGAGAGTGGAGATACCAGCAGGGTAGAGTAGAAAGGGGAGCTGATTACAAGGATATTCATATAACTTACTCCTCCCTGGGGTACGAACAATAGGGAAGTAGGTGAAGGGAGACATCAGACAGTGTATGATATGGAAAAATAATCATAATTTATAAATTATCAAGGGTTCGGGAGGGAGGGAGGAACGGGGAGGGAGGTGAAATATGAGGAGCTGATACCAAGGACTTATTAGAAAGAAAATGTTTTGAGAATGAGGATGGCAACAAATATACAAATGTGCTGGGGGCCTAGATGGAGGGAGGATGTTTTGAGAGTGATGATGGCAACAAGTGTGCAAATGTGGTCTGCATACAATTGATGTATGTATTGATCGTGATGGGAGTTGTATGAGTCCCCAATAAGATGATTTGTATTTTAAAAAAGGATGAGGAAAGAGAAGCTTATAACAAGGACTCAAGTAGAAAATATTTAGAACTGAAGATGGCAACATGTGTACAGATATGCTTGATACAAATGATGTATGAATGTTATGAGTTATAAGAGTCCCCAATAAAATCATTAAAAAATGTACAGTGTGCTTTGCATACAATAGATATATGTATTGAATGTGATAAGAGTTGCATGAGTCCCCAATAAAATGATTTTTTTAAAAAAGAAGCAGTGCCTTCAGGGGGTTGAGTCCTGGTGATGCAGTGGTTAAAGCACTTGACTGCTGAGAGGTTGGCAGTTTGAACACATGAACTCCTCATGGGACAAAGATGTGGCACTCTGCTGCTTTCATAAGGGTTTATAGCCTGGGGAATTTTAGGAGACAGTTCTGTTCCATCCCTTTGGGCTGCTGGGTGTTGGGATTGACTCACTGGCAATGAGTTTCGTTGGCTGTAGGTCTCAGGAGTGGAAGGGCCAGTGATGAGAAGAGAGACACTGTCTCCCAAGACTCCAGAGAGACAGGCTGGTCTGCTGAGGGCGATAATGAAGATCCTATGGGGAGCTGTGATTGCTGATCAATAGCGCCCCCTTCCTTCCCATCTTCTTTGGGAGTGAAGAGTCTGTGTTGTCCTGGTGGGCTGTATAGCTGTCCTGAATTGTGGCAGGAGAAAAATAGATCTTGTAAGTGCTAAGTCACATCTTGGGGGAGGAGGAGGAAGGACTATGGTGATTGCGTCATTGTGGTGTGGTAACTGTTCTTTTTCGGCATATGGCCAGACAGAGATCTCCAGATAGTAGAGTGAGCCAGTTCCTTTCTCCAGCCTTCAAAGGGGCAGGACAGCAGACTCCAATGTAGACAGGTGGTTGATGAGTGTTGACTTAAGTGTTTGAAGGAAGGGACTGAGGTGTGAGGAGTCAGAGAGTGCCCTCCTCCTCATTCTGTCAGCATTTTTTCTGGTCATCTTCTTGTTCCCAACTTGCCAGGCTCCTGGAACCTTCAGGTTAGATCCCAAAGACCCCCTTCATTCTGGCTTCTCTCTAAGTGCCTATGTCCTTCTCAGACCACACATTACCTCCCCTCCCCCCGTATGTCACAATTCCCTTAAAAAACAATTTCCTCCAGCATAGCTGAATTCTACCACTTGATAGGAGAGCAGTCTAGTTAAGATAATTAATGACTGCTAACCCAATTAGCTGTTAGTTATTTGAATTTTTATGAGCTGTGACACAAGTCCCCCAGTGCCTAAGCTTTAGGGGCTAGTTGAGGTTTTGGAGAGATGTCCTTTGCTGTATCCAATACCTTGGAAGTCTGGGTGAGGGAGAAGTTGGGCGGGCACAATCAGGTACACCTGGTGCAGGTGTGTCTGTGCCGGCCAGGGCTTCAAGTCCCTGCTTTCTGGGTTGGCCCCCTGCTAAGAACTGTGTTTTCACCCCAGATAGAGTGATTCTGAGCAGATTCAGTAGGGAGTGAGCTGGTGAGACGCGCTGGGTCTGGGAGAAATGTGTCTCTCCCTCTGCAGTCAGTCTCCACTACAACAAGGTGGGGCTGTGGCTAAGGCTGCTTGCTGCCATGCTGTGGTCTGGGTATGGAGTCCTGTGTGTGCATAAGCATGTGTGTATGTACGTGTAGAGGTCAAGCAGGTGCTTTGCCCTGTCCCCTTTTTTCATCAGATTGTTATTTGCTTCCACCTTTTTTGTATCTCACACATTTATGTAAGATTGCTTTGATAAAAGCCTTCTTAAAACCAGCCCACTGCCTCCTCAGGGATGGATTCAGGAAAATGAAAACAAAAACAAAACAAACCACCACCCCAAACCAAACAACTGCTTCTAGACAGCAGTGTTAGAACAGGAGAAAGGTGGGGTGGGGGGGGAGAGGGGGGAAGCTGTTGTTTATATACAAGGCCTTCTCTGTGGTTCCATTTATATTTGCCATATAATAATGTAAATGAGGAGTAGCTTACACATTTTTTTCTTTTTTATTTTTTTTCTTGCATCACTGCCCTGGTGGGAGTAGAAGCCCAGCCTTGCTCCTGGAGAGCTGCTGCTGGATTTGAACCATCAACCCTGTGGGGCACAGTCCTGCACCCAACTACTATGCTACCGGGGCTCAGCTTAGCTTACATTTTTTTGGGGGGGGGGCGTCACTGCCCTCTTGTGGTCGTGGGAACTACCCAGCACTGCTCCTGAGAGCCGCTGCTGGATTTGAACCGCCAAGCCCACGGGCCGCAGTCCTGCACTCAACCACTTACGCCACTGGGGCTCAGCCTTAGCTTACATATTTTATCTGCAAGTTACACAAGCTCTTCAGGCATTAGTCTCCTGTGTGCATTAACCATGTTATAGATGTGTGTGTATTATTTATGTGGGTGTGTTTTATGTGAAACATTTGGTAGCCACTTTCACGTGTATTACTTTGATAACATGTTTAAAGTGAAAAATGAGGAAAAATGGGCTCTCTTGCTAGAATAATCCTGGAGTTTGTTGTAGTCGTGGAAAGGACCCTGGAACGGGTGCAGAGAGAAGTAGGTTTTCAGAATGCTGCACTGTAAACTACTTGGTGACCTTGGTCAAGGTGCACTCAGTGTTTCCTCAGCTGTGAAATGGGAGGGGAGAGAGCCTTCCTTTCCTGCGGTTTCACCCTGCAATTATGACCACAGAAGCTACTGATGGCTCTGAGGTCTGGGCCCCTGTCTGACACCTAACGCTTGAGGTTGTTCTGACCTCGAGATAATTCCTGGGCTGGAAGGGAAGGGGATTGTAATGAAATTGCTTTGTTTCTCACATGCCTCCCGGGACCATGGGACGTTCTTCCCAGGTCAGAAAGAGATTAGCTAAGTGTGAAGAAATATGTCTCAGGCGAAGCAGCCAAAGTACCAGCTCTGTGCCTGGGGAGTAAAGAGAAGCTCCATAAAGTAGCACTGCCGGTGGAAAGCGGCGAAGGAACAACTTAGAGTGCATCACACTGGGGTTGCTACCTTCTTCAGCTATTCGGTGATTCTTACAAGCCAACCACCCACCCATTGCAAGCATCATGCAGATGGTGCAGGGCCAGAGGACACTTTGTTCATGACATAAGGTCACCCCAGTTGGGGCCAGCTCCATGGAAACCAACAGCAGTGGTACCAACGAGGGTCTATGTCTTTATCTTTGTGTTCCTAGTGCTAACACGCATGACTCATTAGTTCACCGAATATTATCCAATACGCATAGATGTTGAAAATGCAATAGTGAGCTAGTTATCTCTGTCTTTTAGGAGTTGAAAATTCAGGTGGGATTCAGGCAAGTAGATAGAACAGTCCAGAGTGGTGAGGGCTGGGGCAGGGTCACTGCAATCGGGGCCTACCCTGGCTGGACCTCCTGGTATTTCCCCTGGGTCACCTTCTAGGATCCTAGGAGTGGAACCACCCCCAGGCTAAGCTTCAGAGACCTAAGGGGAGAGCCCTGCTTGTCCGGGACCTTCTCTGTATATGAACACTATACATCAGACTCTGGCTGGGGGGTGAGGAGGGCGGATCTTGGAGAATCCTTGGCCTTGAGAAGAGTGAAGGGAAGTGGTGTGGGGGCAACAGCTTGAGGGAGACAGTCTGTCCCTTAGCTGCCTGGGCTCTGACGAGTTGAGACAACCCAGCTTCTCACTCTGGTCTGGAAGGAAACTGGATCAGTGCTGGCGGCCCTGCAGACAAGGCAGGAATGTGCCAGCCTGGCCCGCCTGGCCATCAACAGATCTGTGGCTCTCTCTCCGGGTAGAGCTAAGTTTTTGGACTATTGAGCAGCAGGATAATGATCAAAGGTTAAAATGACTGCCCTGAACTATAATATTCATTGTTCGCCACCCAGAAACCATTCACTGAGCACCAAGGCTAAGGCCAGCCTCTGTCCTAAATGTTTTTATTTTTTCCTAATTAAAATTTTAAAACTGTCCTGTGAGGCCAGTGCATTATTTTCACTTCACAGGGGAGGACACTGAAGCCCAGTGAGCTAAAAATAGTCACGGCAGTCATATTTTTCAGTGTCTCCTGGTGGCTCATTGGTTCATTCTCCCCTTCAGTTCAGGAGACAACATGGGTTCACATGTGGCATATAGCTTGAGTGGTGCTATGATGCCAAACAGGTTTCTGAGAAGCTTCTGGACTAAGGCATACTAGGAAGAAAGGTTTGAGTGATCCACTCCCCCAAAAACAGCCATTGAAAACTCTATGAACCAGAGGACCAGCTCAACCACAGCTAACAATGACAAGGCCATGTACCAGATGCTATTCTGGGCACCTACATGTATCAATGCTTTGAATCGCCTAGGAGACAACTACCCTCCCATCTCATGTAATTGATAAAGAGATAGAGGCTCAGAGGGGTTGATAAGCCTGCTCGAGAGTTCATAGTTAGTTAGTAACAGAATTGGGCTGGAGTTGCCCTAAGATTAAAGTGACCAGATTTTAAGCAGGACACCATGGACCCGGGGTTCTTGATTAAAAATTTGTTCTATATGGAGCAACAAAAAATTTCATAGAATGCAAAGATAATACAGTAATATATTTATTTTAATTTTAAAACGCTGCAGGATGTTGTTAAATTGCTAAAAAGCGGGACATCTGGTCACTTTACACTAGAGGCATCTTCCAAGGGAAAGCATTCTAGAGGAGAGTGGCCTGTTATTTTAAAGGCTGGGGTCCATTCTAAATTCGAGTGTAGAAAGGTAGAGGAAAAATGAAACTTGATAGTTGTGACGCATACCTTTCCAGCGTCCTAACATGTTAGCCAGTGCCAAAGCCTGCTATGTGTAAGGACTTACAGCAGTGCTAGAGAAACCAGGCAGGAGTGGCAGCCCTGAGGGCGCCTGGTAGCTGCTAATTGGGGCTAGTGATGAAAGAGGAGATGGCACAGCTGTATAGAGTTACTTGCCCAACAAGGAATCTGGCTTCTGGGAAGAGAGGGAGCTGGATGGGAGGAGATTTTGGAGGGAAATCTGCTTTTAAGATGACTTGAAGCTCTCCAACCCCACCCACCCCCTTGCCCTCCAGGCTCATGGGCATAGGGAGTTTGGGTGTGGATCAAAAGTTAAATCCCTTTGAGGACGAGGATGAAGAAATGGGCCACCTTTGAGTTTGCACACAGGAGGAAGGATGGGAAAGCACCATGGGAAATGCCTTCTGTTCTGCAAGAAATCAACCTGGCCACTGGGGTTGACCATAAGGAGTGGGGCTCATTGTCCACTTGCGACATGGACTGAACTCCTTCTCTGAAGGCCTGTCCTGCAGCTTACTAAGCCTCTGTGTGTTTGCTGAAGTGTTGGCCGCAAGAGCCATTTTTAATTCAGCCTGCTTGGGTATGTGATGGATTTGAAGCAACCTTCAACAAGCATATAAAAACAAAACAAAAAACATTTGTGGCCATCACATTAATTCTGACTCATACAGACATTTTATATGGTTTCTAATATTGTAAAGTTTATGGAAGCAGATGACCTCATCTTTCTTCTCCAGAATGGCTGGTGGGTTTGAACTGCCAGCCTTGCAATTAACAGCCTAACACCTAACCCACAACACCACCAGAGATCCTGTATAAGTACTGAAAAAAAAAACAAAAACTCACTACTGTAGTGTCAATTCTGACTCACAGTGACCCTTGAGGGTTGGGCAGATCTGTACCTCTGCATTTCTGAGACTTTCAGCCTTCTCTAGAGCAGACAACCTCATCTTTCTCCCTTGGTGGGGTTGAACCACTGATCTTGCAGTTATCAACTCAATGTATCACCAAAATGCCATCAGGGCTCCAAGTAAACAAACAGACACCTAGAATTGGGAAATAAAGGCAGAATAAAAGCCGCATGATATCCAAATGAGGATAATTCAGCAGAACCGGGAAATCTGCATTCATAACAAGCTCCCAGCTGATTCTGCTCTACCCTTAGGGTGAGAACCACTGGTACAGAGAGGAGGAAGAAAAGAAAACGAAACCCCACCAACCACCAAAACAAGAAAAGGGAAACACAACTGATTATGTCATGCTCATTCTCTGAAATGAGGAAGCTATCTGTTTTCAGGTCACACATCTTCATGATATTAAGTTCGGGGGCGGGGGGTGGGGTGGGGGGAGTGAGTCCTATTACAAAGGACACCAGACAATCTGAAAGATAATGGGGAGTGGGATAAATGCTTCATACCCTACTATGCTGATCACCCCACAGCGAGGCTCATTGTGCACATCCAATGCCCTGCCTTCCCTCAGCCAGCCAGTGAGAGGGACATTGCTGGAGAAACAGTGGGGGTCGTTTGAGAAGTAAGCCAGGAGGTAGCGACCAGGATGCTTCTCCTGGGTCTGTGTGGTAAGTTTGAAGATAAAAACTGGACTGAGGGCTCAGTGGCCAACGATATCAACAGGCTCACCAGGGCCAAACCCATTTCCCTTCAGAGTGAACAGGCCGATGAAAGTGACAGGCAGGAGGAGAAAGAGGTAAGGAGGAGAAAAATGGCTGAGGCCATCTGATGCTGAGAAAGATAAGGCTTCTTTATAGACAACTAGCACAAAGACTCAGGCAATAAGTTGGGGAAAGTATTTTCAACATAGAGTGGTGCGTTAGTCTAGGTAGACTAGAGAAACAAATTCAGACACTTGTGTGTGCAGTATAAGAAAGAGCTTGATATACAAGAACAATTGATTATTAAGAAAACATTCCAACTCAGTCCAGATCAAGTCCATAAGTCTGATATTAGCTTATATGTCTGATACCAAGCTATAAATTCCTCTTCAGACACATGCAATACATGTAATGATGCCAAATGCAGGAAGATCACAGGCCAGTGGGTACAAAGTCTTGTGGGTCCAGTGGCAGTGAAAGCATCTTAGGGCTGCCTGGCGTCTCCAGGTGGCTCCTTCAGCTCCTGGGCTCAACTTGTCTTCTCCACTGGAATGCCTTACAGGGAGTGAGGGTGTGCCCCGCCCCCAGCAAACTATTTATCTCCTTAGTGCCTTCAAATGAAGTCATTAAGCTGCGATCTGATTGATAGGCTAAACTCTATCCCTTTCCCTACTGAGTCTCAAATTGACAACAGATTATGTAACTGCCACGGGTGAATATTACAAATATGTAAAGAACCTTTACAAACAATAAAAGTCAAATACCTTCGTTGTATGAGCCCCCAATAAAATGATTAATAAAAGACAAATGCCTCATAGAAAAATCAGATAAGCATAGAGAAGTAGGTAGTTCAAATTACCAATAGAAATAGCAAAAGATACTCATCCTTACTACTAGTCAACTACAAATTAATTCAAGTTAAGACAACAAAGAGAACTTATCTTTCAAGTGCCCAAACAATAAAGTTGTGAAAGGTAATATGTCAGTGCCAGTGAGATGGCATTTACATGGTAAATAGAGAGTATTTTCAGTTGCTTGGAATATCAACGGGACATTTTGTGGGGAGGATAATAAGATCTTAAAGATGTACATGCCCTTTAGCCAAAGATCCTGCTTCCTCAGAGCTGCATCAAAGAGTTATACCTAAGGATCTTTATAACAGCATTACTAATGACATTAAAATTAGGATTAATGCTCAAAATCCAGAATGCCCTCAGATAAATCATAATGGATCTGTATGATAGAATGTAATGCAGCCATTAAAATCAAGAAAAGAAAATTTAATTTTCTTGGGAAATATCCATCATATATTAAGTGGAGGATAAAAGAAATGTGAGTTCCAAAATAGAATATACAATGTCATCCTAGTTACATTGAAAAAGTTAAAGAGGTATCTAAAATATGCACTGAGACAGCAGACACCAATCAGATAACAATGATCATTTACTATAGAAAGATGACGTTCAAGCAATATGGTTACCTCCTCCTCTGTACTTCTCCATATTTACTTTTTGAGAAGTAATGAACATGCTCTTTTATAGCAGTAAATTGCCAAGACTATTTTCTGCTCCTGTGTCTGACAGTGAAACCCTCCCATGTCTTGGAGGCCAGCTGTAGGTGACAAGGCCCTTTGCTACACTGCCTGTGGCCTCAGTGTAGAGTATTTCCTCTTATTTTCCTATTGCATTTTATAATTGAGTCAAAAACACGTTAAAAAGTAGCATTTGCTGGTCGTAAGTATACAGATCAAGTCCCATATTTGAAAAAAGTTATATATGATTAAAAATTCTATGCTAGCAAGAGAATTAAAGTGGTTTCATGACTATTCCTGTCAAACATGGGATTCAAATAAAGGATAAACATTTTCTTATACTTTTTGGGGGGGGGGGCATCACTGCCCTCTGGTGAGAGTAGGAGGCCCAGCCTTGCTCCTGGAGAGCTGCTGCTGAATTTGAACTGCCAGCCCAGTAGGCCGCAGTCCCGCACACAACCACTAAGCCACTGGGGCTCAGCCCCTTCTTAGACTTTTTACATTTTATTTTTACTTTACCTCATTCTTTTCTGTGGACACGGACTGAATATCGACTTGCTTTCTCCTGGGGTGCCCCTGTGAGAACAGTAGGGCTGACTGGGGTCGTTTTTACTCTCCAGGGTCTCATCAGCTGGTTGGTGGTTGAGAATGAGGGTGAACTCCCAGATCATATGTCACAGCAGCGGTTCTCAACCTGTGGATTGCCACCCCTTTGTGGGTCAAACGACCCTTTCATGGGGTCACCTGATTCATAACAGTATCAAAATTACAGTTGTGAAGTAGCAATGAAAGTAATTTGATGGTGGGTGGGGGTCACTACAGCATAAGGAACTGTATTACAGGGTCGCAGCATTAGGAAGGTTGAGAACCACTGTGTTATAGGAATGCTTTGGTGATGTTGGTAGGTTCAGTGTCCTCTTGAGCATGAAGACATAACGGGCATCTTGCTGAGAGCCCAGCATCCCTACCCAAAGACTTGGGCTCCATCTTTCTTCAGAAATTCATTTGGCTAAGACATGACTGACTCAGCAGTTGGTGGCTGAGCACTATGAAGTGGGGAACCTAGAAATCACCACCTTCTATCTCTAGATGTGTTCCAGGAAGGCTGCCTGACTTCCTAACCCGAGTCAGAGAACTAAAGAGCATGAGCTGGATGGAAGTGAGTGACCTCAAAGAGGCCAACCTTTATTGTTTGGATGAGGAAACAGATTCAGAGTGGCCTCATTTCCTTCCTATTCTGATCCTGTGCTCTGTTCGTGACATGGAATCGTCCCCATTCACGTGCCCTGAGTGTTTGGGTTAAAAGACTCAGACACCCTTCTTGCTTGGAATGGAACTCACCCCCGAGGCTCGTTTGTCGGCCGAACAGTGGACACATCTCCAAGGTGAACAGTCATGTTAGGTAGGTTCTCAGTCCTTAGAACCATCAACCTTTGGAGATCAGAAGGGCAGCATTTGCCCCGGCACAAAGTCCAGAAGAAAGGCAAGGTTAGGAAAGAAGGAAGAACAGAAATGGCAAGCATACCAGTGGAACGAGTGATAGTATCTTGTGGGCATCGCAATGTACCATCGTGTCTCTAAGTAATTTACTCACGTGTGTGCCTAAACTTGCTGCCGTTAAGACCTTTCTTGATCCAGTCCCTGTTAAAATGTGAATGTGGTATTTTGGAATTCTTTGTCATCCTTACTTGATCATGTCAATAGCATGAAAGAAAATGGGTCTGAATCGTTAGAACAGCAAACAAATAGGCCTTGTAAACCTTCACTTAGTTCACAACACACCGGAGCCAAACTCGGGGCCATCAAGTTGATGCCGATCCATAGCAAGCTGCTGTGGGATTCTGGGACTGTTTACAAGAGTAGAAAGTCCAGTCTTTCTCCCAAGGAGCAGCTGGTGATTTTGAACCGGCAACCCTGTGGATTGCAGCCCAACGGGTAACCACTGCACCGCTAAGGCTCTAATAAAGAGTTTTCTTCTTTTTTTGATTCCACAGAAATTACAAGACACAGAGAGTATCCATCTTATTTGTCTGAGAGTTGAACATATTGATGAAGGAATCACAGGTTGCTACAAGAATCCCCTGGGCATTAAGATCCAGAAGAGCCTCAATAAGACATCCTTAGTTCCAGTTTATACGCAGACTCACATATATGAACACACAGCCTCTGCAGACGTAAAGCAGGGAAACACCTGCGGTGTGAGTTTTAGGAAAGTGCAATGATCTTTCAGTCTCTTAGTCTTTTATTCACTTGTGTGCCTAAACTTCCCACAATAACGTCCCTGCTTGATCCAGACCCTGTTCTAAAGTGAATGTGCTATTTTGGAATTCTTCCTCACTTAACTTGATCAATGGAAAATGCCCCTGTGTGAAGTTTGATTTGAGGCACAGCGAGGTAAGAGGTTCTCAAGAGAAAGGCTGTGCCGGAGAGGACATTATCTGCCAAGTATTACAGCAAAGGAACTTATCACTCACTGCGTAAAGAGGATGCCCCTCTACTTGCTCACTAGCAGGAGAACCTCAACCATCTTGGACTTTTCTAGGTCCTCTCTACTGTCCCTTTCTGGTGAACTACAGCCTCCCGGGCTCTGCTTAAGCTGTGAGGACCAGCTGGATGATGTTTCCAGGAGTAAGTTTGAATGGAACATCCTATCATTAATCAAACACACATCGGGTGGCCGGGCACTGGAACCGTGGAGAGGGTGCCTGATCCGAGGGCTCTTCTTCAAGTGCTTGACCCCTTGCTCTCCCTCTTCATTCCATCCCCACAAAGTGAGGAAAGGAAGACAATTCGGCCTCTGGTTGCATTTCCTTGAGAAAGTGGCACTTTAACAGGGAGGAAGGGAGACAGATTGTGACTGGGGCCTCCACAGAATAGAAGTGTGTGTGTCACTCCTTGCCTTTGCCACCGTGACAGATAGCCCTTCTACGCCCATGCTACATTCCCTCTCCCTTTAATGGTTGTTTGAATCTTCCCAGGAGACTTAAAGCTCTTCAAGCCTTGTTTATAGTACACAGTACTCAAAAGCCTCAAACTCACTGCAGTGGCGTTGATGCCTATTCATCAGGACCCTACGGGACACAGTAAAATTGCCCCTGTGGGTTTCGGAGACTGTTAACTCTTTACGGAAGTAGAAAGTCCCATCTTTCTCTTGAAGAGCAGCTAGTGGTTTTGAACACAGTCCAAAGAGTAACCCCTACACTGCCAGGACTCCTTAAGACCTATACAATGACCGGTAAACGAGAGGGGGAGGAATAACTGAGTGAATGGATGGAGGGTGAAGGGCAGTTTAGATGGAGGAGTGAGTGGATGGATGGTACCCTCCAAGCTCCACACTGCCATAAATAGTAACCTACATCATATCAGTCTGGGTCCAGGGAAATACCAGAGGACAGACATGAAGCTGTGCTTCCAGTGACAACCCTTCTATAGATAGCTCACATCAGAGCTTGTTTACTTCAGGACTTGGATTTGTGGGCGCACATTAATTTGACAACCACCTCAAAATGTGCACAGACTGAAGAACAGATTCTGTAAAGTCCCCAGACCTCAGCCCTACTTGGCTCGGCGTGATGATGCCTTCCTTTCTGTTTTGGTGGTTGTTGGTTTTTGTCCTTACAAAACAAAAGTCCAGAGGAAGGAAGTTCATTTACAGGGCCAGTATATGAGCTAGCTTTGCAAGCAGCTGCCACAAGGCCAGCAAGGAGCAAGCACCTGTGCCTGTGCACAGGGCTGTGGTCAGACGGAGGTCCCTGCAGATGCCTGTCCTGCATGTGCTCCTGAGTTTGCTGTGGATGGAATGACTTTGAAAGATTAGATCATGATTCTGAGAAGCAGCTACGTGTTGTTTCCCCTCTGTTTTCATGCACCGTGGAATCATCTAAGAGCCTGCTTCCTGCTGTTCAGCTTTGCTTCCCAAACTGCATCCCCAGAAGCTTTGGGGTGGGAGTGGGGGTCCATGAAGCCTCTTTGTGTATCATGAGTGTGGGCATGCTGTGAGTGCGCGCCCGCTCTGAATTTCTTTCTTCTGTCTTACACATGGGATTTCTATACAAGATTTATTTGGGAGGGTCCCAGATCCGCAGCAGCAGCACTGTCATGAGACCAGAGATGGTGGTAACCTGCTCAAAGAGCAGGGCTGGGTTCATGAGTCAGTGCCTTGCCTTGCAAGCTGTCATCATGGAGAACTAGTCACCCGAACCACCCGGGGCCGCCTTCTTTCTGCACCTTCTCATGTTGTTGTTTCTGTTTGTCTGAGTTAGATCCTTGTCAGCATGCTGGCCTTGCCGCTGCTCTCCATATTCCTCCCTGCGGCCCTCCAGACCCATCTTGCCTACCTTGTTCCTGAAATGCTGCCCACTGGTCATGGGTAAAGTTCTGGTTCTTGACCTCAATTCTCTTACCTAGAATCCTGATCTGCTTCCAACTCTGACTTCTAGAAACCAGTGTTTCTTCCCTCTAGTTGTTCCTTCCTGAAGACAGGGTTCCTTGTTTGCTCTGACCTTCCGTAACTTACTGTCACAAAGTTCTTTCTGCATCTTGCTTTTCTGCTGCCACAGCCCTGCCAGTCTGGGAACTGAAAATGAGGTTCACTGGGGACCAAATCAGGTTCAAGAATACGTTGGTATTGGGAACATGGAGGCCAGGATTCTACTGTGGCAGCCCAATGGGTGGAAATAAGTAATGCTAATAGGGGAAATTATAGTTTGTTCAGTGGCTTTTATGCACTTATCTTCATTACAACCTGGAGAACTCAGGACATCTTTCTATCTCTTTTCACATGAGGAAACTGAGGCTCACATCTCACGTGATTTGCTAAAGGTGGCAGAGTGCAAACAGCCTGAGGTTTTTGACTCTAACTCCTGAACTTAAGGATGCTGTTGGGTGCTGTGAAATCAATTTTTTCAACTCCTACTGGCGGATAGGGTTTTCTAGGCGTTCTAAGTTTTCCACAGAGGCAGAGTGCCAGGAGCTTCTGGGAGAGGGTTCAAATGTCCAACTTTGCAATTCACAACTGAGTGCTTACTGCTTAACGGTTGTGCTACTCTATCCCCTATCAGAAACTGGGTGGTGGTTAAGGTAATGTGGAAAGGATGTGTTCCTGAGGCCTGGGGTTGGCTTGTCCAGAGGGGGTGTGTGTGGGGAGGAGTGGGAGGTCAGGGCAGAGTCACAGAGGCTCCACGGTTGAACCTGGGCTAACGGAGGAGCAGGGAAGAGACTCAGTGACATCCTCCTCACATGGATGTTGTTTGGAGCTGGGTGAGGGCCTGCCGGGATCCTTCTCACGTGGTTCCCGCTGCCTGTAGACCTGAGTAACCCTCGCCTTTGAGACATGTTAGCGGAAGGTGCCATTCACACACCTGCTAGGCTGCACCGAGGTGGCCTTGATGGGGAACTTCCAAATGCTTCCCATGTCCGGTGTCCCTGAGGCCTTGTCTGGTAATCCCAGGGGCCTTGTCACTCACGTTCTCCAGGGTGGGAAGAGGAACTGCTGCAAAGACAGCAGGAGGAACTGGGCTTCACCCTGCCTTAGAACGCTTTCCATGCAACACCTTTCACCTCACGTGGCATCTTGGATTATACGCGGCTCTGCCCTGTCACTGCCTGGCTACACTGGTGACTTGGGGGTAGGTTGCTGAAGCTCTCTGAGCCAGACAGGGCCAATTTCGAGTTGGCAGAGAGGGACTGTTAGACCCACTCTATTCACAGCTCTTATAAAACCTTTAGCAGCTGGGCTTTACCACAGAAGGGAGAAGTGGGTAAGAAGCCTGATGAGGGCCAAGGCGGGTGTTTGTTGAGAATGCATGCACAATAATAAACTTGAGTAAGAAGCTGCCTGGTTGGTAGTAATCATGCCATGCACGGGCAATTCTAAGCAGTGGTGCCAGAGCTTGCAGTCTGCGGAGCTGCTCTCTTTTCTCTTGGCCCGCCATTGGTTAGTGCACCAAGGTTAGTTACCTGGAGTCAGCAGACCTACATAAGAGTTCTGGGCCTGCTCTTAGGGCTGCACCCTGGCCCAGCTGCAGAATCACTTAGCCTCGGTTGTATTATCTGCAAAATGAAATGAAGAATAAGACCTGAAAACATTATAGAAGAGAATGGATGAAACCCATGTTTCATAAACAGAAAAGTTAGTTTGGATGTGTTTTAATGCCTACATTGGTGTATAAAATTGACCCTGGAATACTTTTGGGGGGCCATGCTTGAACTAGTCTTTGGTGGTGAAGAATTTTGGGGGTGATTGAGTTAGGTTTTGAAAGAAACCTTTTGAAAGTTTTGAAGCTGGTGTTAGAAGCATTTTTTTGAACACTAAGAAACTGTAAAGGACCTTTAAGAAGTTTCTAGGGAAACTCCATTTCTTTCCATGAATTTTCTGAAGCCTCCTCTTAGTCTAGGCATACTGATTCCTAGGATGACTACGAGTGAACCCTTGTAGGTGGCCACCCTGTGCCTTGTCAAGTTCTGGAAGTAGCCCATCTGACAAAGGCATTGATTATTGTGTGGCCGTGCTAGGGTCCTCCCCAGGGTGCTGAGTGAATGAGGAATGAGCCCTCTGCCTGGGGAGAGGGGTGTGTTCCTGACATAATTGCAGGAGGGAAGTGCTGGCAAGAGCCGAGATGGTAGTTTTTGTGGACTTATTGTCTCTTGCTAAACCCTTCTACGTGACTTCTCGAAGTCAGCCAGAGGCTTAGCAGTCCCACCCACCCCCTGCCTCATGCCTTCTGCAGAAGCAGGACGAGGAGTCAGTCCCGCTAACCGTTTCTTTGTGGTTTTCGACCATGGATTAGACGTGGCTGTGGCTGCAGGGAAGTGGGATTGAAATATACATGCTTTGTCCATGTATAAAAACGATCCCAGTGTTCCCATAATTCTGGAGTTAGTGCTGGTGGGGACCTCTAGAAAGTTTGAATGTCTGCTCTCTCTGGCTGGTGCCTTGGGTGGCTCATTTTTAACCTAGACAAGCCCTCATTACCCACTCTTTTTTTTTCTTCTGATCTATTTTTAAAAAATCATTTTATTGGGGACACATACAACTCTTATCACAGTCCCTGCATCCATCCATTGTGTCAAGCACATTTGCACTTTGTTGCTGTCATCATTCTCAAAACATCTGCTTTCTACTTGAGCTCTTGATATCAGCTCATCATTTTCCCCTTCCTCCTTCACAAACCCTTGATAATTTATAAATTATTATTATTATTATTTTCTTGTCTTACATTGTCTGATGTCTCCATTCATTTTTCTGTTGTGGAAGGGGGTTCTATGTAGATCACTGTGATCAGTTCCTCCTCACTCCTCCACCTTCCCCTTCCCCTCCTAGCATTTCTACTCTCATGATTGATCCTGAAGAGTTTATCTGTCTTCCATTCCCTGTGTTTCCAGCTCTTATCTGCACCAGTGTACATCCTCTGGTCTAGCCGGATTTGTAAGGTAGAATTGGGGTCATGATAGTGGGGGGTGGTGGTGGTGGTGGTGGTGGTGGTAGTAGGAATCATTAAAGAAATAGAAGAAACATATGTTTCATTGGTGCTAAACTACACCTTGACTGGCTTGTCTCCTCCCTGAAACCCTTCTGTAAGGGGATGTCCAGTTGCCTATAGATGGGTTGTGGGTCTGCAACCCCTTCAATCACAATGATATGATTTTTTGTTCTTTGATATTTGACCACTTCAATACTTCATGATCACACAGGCTGGTGTGCTTCCATGTGGGCTTTGTTGCTTCTCAACTAGATGGGCACTTGTTTATCTTCAAGCCTTTAAGACCCTAGAGGCTATATCTTTTGATAGCCAGGCACCATCAGCTTTCTTCACCACATTTGTTTATGCTCCTACTTTGCCTTCAATGATAATGTCATGGAATGCTAGTTTAATAGAACAAAGTGTTCTTGCACTCAAGGAGTACTTGAGTAGAGGCCCAATGTCCATCTGCTACTAAACCTATAAATATATGCACATTGATCTAATTCCCCATTGTCATATATTAATATATTTATAAATGTACATACCTTTATTTAGACTTCTATAAATGCCCTTGGCCTCCTAGTTTCTCCCTCTATTTCCTTTCCTCTTGTCCCACTATTATGCGCAGCCTTCATCTGGGTTCCAGTAATTCCTCTTGGTTACATTACCCTTGATCAAATTCTGCCAAGCCTCCTACACCCTCCTCACCATCGATTTTGGATCACTTCTGTTCCCTTGACCCTGGTTTTGTTACACTCACTTCCTTTTCTCTACCTCCCCCTCTGCCATGTCACCCCAGAACCATTGGTCCAGGTCCATTATTTTCTCCTCCAGATTGTTTATCACACCTATTTTTTTGGGGAGGGGCATCACTGCCCTCTGGTGGTCATGCGAGCTATCCAGCGCTGCTCCTGAGAGCCACTGCTGAATTTGAACCGCCAAGCCCGCGGGCCGTAGTCCTGCACTCAACCACTTACACCATCGGGGCTCAGCCCTATCACGCCTATTTTATCTAGATAGACCTGCAGAGATAATACTAAGCACAAAAAAGAAGACAGACAAAAGAAAGCAACAAGAGAAAATAAAACAAAAACAACAACAAACCGACAAAAAAAAGAAAAAGAAAAGCCTGTAAATAGCTCAAGGACTGCTTGTTGACCTTTAGGAGTGTTTTCCAGTTGGGTCTGATGGGATGTCATGCCCTGGCCCCAAAGTCCATTTTTGGTACTCCCCGGGGACTTCGTTGCTTTGCTCTCCTTGCAGTTCTGTTGCACACCCTTCGTGTTTCACCTCAGTGTGGTGGGGTCAGATCAGGAGCAATTCCCACACTGCGTCTCTAGTGTTGTTCCCCGGAGTGCTATGGGTCCGTGAGGGCCGCCATGTCTCATAGTGGGGCCGGCACGATGGTCCTCTCTGTACTTTGGCTGCTCTGAGCAGGGATACCATCCTCAGGGCCTGGTTGTTTTCTTCTGTCTTCACTTGCTCCTGTGCTGTCCTCTGAAGGGGGGGGGGGGGGGAGGGCGCAATCGACATAGTTAGGATTGGCGTCGGCCCCTTCATTACCCACCCTTCACTCCCATAGCCTCTCTGGCTGATTCTGTGCCATGGGCCTGAACAAGGGCCTGTCACCACCACTGTGTTACCTCCAGACAGGTTTGCCTGTGTCCTCTAAAGGGCACAGAGGAGTTACTTCAGGACCAGCGTCTGGGCATATGTCTACTCGTGTTATCTCCCAAACCCAAGTCATCATCATACCTTGATTTGCAAATTCATATATCGGTGGTTGGATCACTGACAACTCTCCATCCTCAAGAAAACCTGTGCGGGTGAGAGAGAAAACCACCCCCCTCTCCTTTCCTGTTTCCCCTCCTTCTATCCCATATACTGTCAGGCCAAATAACTAAGGGGAAGGGAGATAGTAGAAAGGACAGGGAATAATGAGATTCAGCAGCGTCGTTTCTTCAGCTATAAAATGGGATGAGCGGAGAGCTGTTCTAAGTTGGGTTCTAAGCCCTGGCTCGACATCAGATATGCACACTGCACTTGGGGCCCAGGAATTCTAAATTTTGGATGGTGGTTGTGCGTGTGTGTGTGTGTGTGTGTGTGTGTTAGGGTGGGGGACCTGGCACCAGTGGTACTGCAAGTTCCCCAGGCAATTCCAAAATGCAGTCATGGTTTAAAATTGGAAATGTCTGCTGTGATGATTAAGAGTTGGGTAATTGCTTTGAACAGAGAGAGATTATCTCACAAGTGGTGGCACTGGAATGGTCTGCAGTGTTTTACCAATTATGCTGAGTCCTCACCCCCAGACCACTTTAATCATTGACTTCTGTCTGATACTTTATGCATGGTCTTCACATGAACCACAAGCTGATAACACTCACAATCACACCAACCTAAACCCATCCTATGAAGTGGTTCTGATTCATGGTGACCATACAGAACAGAGTAGAACTGCCCCATTGTTTGGGGTTTTTTGAAAGATCATACACCTTTATGAAAACTGACTGCCTCTTCTTTCTTTCTTGGAGTGGCTTGTGGATTTGAACTGCGCACCTCTGAGTTTGCAGCAAAGTGCTTTAACACTGATGACTTGGTGTCCTAATAGTTATAATTAAAAACAAAACCCACTGCCATTGAGTCCATTGTAACTTAGAATGGCCCTATATAGGACTTCAAAGGCTAGTGATCGTTATAGGACCAAGTAACCTCACTTTCCATCTTGGAGAAGCTGATGCATTTGAACCACTGACCTTGTGGTTAGCACTCGAATTTATACCCCATCATGCCACCAAAGCGCCAGTCATATTAGCAACCATTTATTAGGAATTACTATATGAGTCCTGGTGGCGCAATCTAGGGGTATCTATAAGAATCATGTGAGGCTCTTGTTAAAATGTAGATTCTGATTCAGTATATCTGGGATAGGAATGCAGAGGTTCAATCAGGAATGAACTGATTTGGAGCTCTTACTTGAACTCCCCGACAACTTCACAGGAGAAAACCTGGTGATAGTTACACTTCTGTAAGATTACAGCCTAGGAAACCCTGCAGGATAGTTCTACTTTGTCATGCAGGGTCAGTGTCATTTGGAATGTGATGACACACACCAACATTATATCACATCTATTTTTGATCTTCTCAATTCTTTAGTAGAGAATCATGATTCCCACTTTATAGAGGAGGGAAAGGATTTTCAGAGCAGGCTGGGACGCATCCAAGGTTTGAACCTTAAGTTCTTGAGGTCTGGCTGCTCTGACTTTGAAACCTGCCCTTGATGGACAAAGCCTCATGACTTGGGGGCTGGTTCTAGTGGACGGTGTTCTTCACTGGTCCCATAACTACCCAAGAAAAGGAGAAAACCAAGAAGCAGCTTTGGCTTCCCTGCAGGCTCTCCAAGGCATAAAGAGAGATGAATTGTGTGGCCTGGCATTTGACTTTGTCTTAGTCACTCACTCTCCAAAGACTGCCATTTGGCAGGAGAAAGAAGCCTGCATGTTGAGCCTGCCCCTCCTTTGCCCTGTCACCTCTAACTGCCACTGCTGCTCTCACAAAGCAAAAACTCAGATGGGAAGGCAAACACTCATTCACTTTTTCAGAGTGTGAGGAGTTTTCTAGGCACGTGAAAGCAGAGACACATGGACAACAAAGTGGAAGTTCTGCTAGTGACCTGAAATGTTCAGCCTTGCCTCATAAACCCTCCCTTCCCCTTTGATGCAGAACCTAACACCCTCAGTAGAGTGTGGGATCTGAGGGTCAAACCAAACCCTGCTCCTCCACCAGGTGCTCTGGAAGCTCACACAAACCACTTGACCTTCTCAAGCTTTGGCTTTCTCCGAGGGTCAAGTGGAGAGGTTGTGCCTGCCTCACCAGCCCTCAGAAGAGCTGGGAAGAGGCTGTGGGAACATTCCAAAATGCCGCACCCAGGTGAGCAGGCCCCTTGAGGTGTAGGAGGCCCAGAGGAGCAGGGGGGTCCTGACGCTGAGACCAGTGACCAGTGGGACTGGAAACTTTGTCAAGTGTTTGCTGGAACTCACGAAGGCACCAGATGTCCCTAAGGCCCGAAGTGACTCCGAATGCACAGTGGTGCCCTGGGATTGTTCATTTGACTTTGGGAGAGCGGGCCTCACACCACCTGTGTCAGCCCCTAACAACGTGTGCACAGGGCCAGTGTTTGGGTCCTAGATAGCTGGGAGTCAGAAGTGGCCGGCAGCACATACCAGCAGCAGCAAAAGCAATCACACTTCAGAGTTCATGGATGATATAAGATAAATATGGACCTCTCGCTCCTCCGAGCCCTGTGGTCCACGGGGTGCTGAGTGAGGGGAAAGAAGGTGATGAATCAGTGACCTTTCTGAGGTGCTTGCCTTAAAATGCTATTTCAGGGTTGGTATATTGATTCCTCACTTACTCAGCTGGACTTTTTGTTGTCGTTGTTGTCAGTCAGGTTTGTTGTGGAGACGGTCTTGCTGAGGGTTATTCTAAGAACAGCGTGGTCCAGATACGATGCTGTCTTCTGAAGTGAGACCAACATGCAGAGTCTCAAAGTGCGGGGCTACCTCAGCGCCTCTTACAGAGTAGGAGTCTGGGAGCTCCTTATTGCTATGAAGCCGTGCCATCAAATGATCTCACTTCAGTCCCAAGCTGGGGGGGCTTGCGGGGGGGGGTTAAGAAAAACATGTAACCTACAATAGGATGCTGCTTCATGCCCACTGAGATGTCTGTGATCCGCAGGGCAGGTCATAAGAAGTGCGGGAAGGATGTGGAGAAATCCGCTCCCTCCTGCGTTGTCGGTGGCAGTGCTAAATGGTGCCGCCTCCTTAGAAATCAACCTGGCCATTCCTCACAGATCAGACACAGTTCCCATAGCACTCAGCAGTTCCACTCCTACAGAAGTGGATTCTACACCCAAGGTCAAGGAGAGTATATGTTTCCATACATGTTCAAAGCAGCATTACTCATAATGGCTAAAGTGACCAGATTTTAAGCAGGATACCATTGACTGGGGGGTGGGGTTCTTGAATAAAATTTGGTCTATATGGAGCAACAAAAGTTTTCATGGAATGCAAAAATAGTATTGTAATATATTTATTTTAATTTTAAAACGTCACGGGACGTTGTTAAATTGTTAAAAAGCTAGATATCTGGTCACTGTAATAATAGCTCCAAAGTAGAAACAACCCAAATAACAAACACAACTGATGATTGGGTAAACAAAATGTGGCATATACAATAGACAGTGATGCAGCCTTAAAATGGAGTGAAGTTGAGATACATGCTGTGACATGGATGAACCCTAAAAACGCTACATGGAATATATAGTCACAAAGACTATATATTGTATGTTTCCCCTATTGTTTGGCTCAGATCATGTAATTGAGAGTGTATTTGCTAGGAGTGGGCTTGGGAGGAGAGGTGTAAGATGAGGTGCTTTGTCTTCTCCCAAGAAGCACTGGTGGTGAAGTGGGTTAAGTGTTGCACTCCTAACCACAGGGTTGGTGGTTCAAACCCATCAGCCACTCAGTGGGAGAAAAGTGAGGCTGTCTGCTCTCATAAAGATTTGCAGTCAGGGAAACTATAGGGAAGCTTTACCCTGTCCTAGTGAGTCATAGTGAGACAGAATCAACTTACTGTAGTGGATGCCTTTGCCCTCTCACAATTCCAAATGATGGAAGTTGTCCTTTTCCCCAGATCAGGGGAATGCAAACTGAGGACTGGTTACTGTTCGTATGTTGGCCACGTGGGTCTCTTGGACCACCACTTCCCCGTTCTGTCTTTCCTTTAGACATAATCTAATGAATAGTGGACTTGGATCCGAGCCGAGGCTTGGGAGCAATGAGGCTCTGCCATCCTAATCAAATCAGCAATCACTTCTGGCATCAGTGTTCCCATCTGTATACTGGCGTTGCCAACACTAGCAGACAGTGAAGGATTCCTAGGGACAGAGCAGCGGCGCAGCACGAGTTGCCACTAGGCAGGGATGCTGGATGGCGGCGGGCTTTGTCCTGGCCTGGCAGAATGATTCTGAATGAGCGTGGCCTGGTGGCTAACAGGCCCTAACTGCCTGACTGCGCTGTGTCCCCGCAGCGGCCAGTTCGCCATCGTGAAGAAGTGCCGGGAGAAGAGCACGGCGCTCGAGTACGCAGCCAAGTTCATCAAGAAGCGGCAGAGCCGGGCCAGCAGGCGGGGCGTGCGCCGGGAGGAGATCGAGCGGGAGGTGAGCATCCTGCGGCAGGTGCAGCACCCCAACATCATCACGCTGCACGACGTCTACGAGAACCGCACCGATGTGGTGCTCATCCTTGAGCTGTGAGTAAGGGCGTATGGGGTGGGGGGGCTGGAGAGGACGGGGAAGCACCCGCCCTCAGGTCCCAGAGGGTAACAGCATCCTACCCAAGGTCGACTGAGAGGAGAAGTAATTTTCCTCTACAGTTTCTCGGTTCATTGTCCGCCTGAAACCAGGCTAGAGGAGGTACAGGTTTGCTGAGCAGCAGTGAGGAGGGCCAGGGTCTGAATTTATAGGACTCCGGGGACTCAAAGGCAGGAATGGCTGCCGTTGCGGTCATTTCCTGGTTGGCAAGGAGGCGGGAAACTGAGCCGCCGGAGAAGCCTGGCTATAGTAGGGGAGAGGATGCCATCAGGGACTTGGAGGGGAAGAACCAACATCCTCTGGACTCTGTGAAGCTCTTCCCCAGCCCCTTCCTGGGGAAAATCCATTCTATTTGTGCTGTTTGAACCCTTTCTTGTGATGATGACAGCTAGTATTTAAGGAGCACCTCAAACAAAACCAAACAAATCCTCACTGTTATTGAGTTGATTCCCATTCAGAGTGCCTCTGTAGGACAGGCTCTAATTGTCCCTTGGGTTTCCAGAGAATATAACTTTTTGCAGGAGTAGAAAGCTTCATCTTTCTAGAAAGTCTCATTTTTCTCCCATGGAACCAGCTGGTGGTTTTGAACTGCCAAGCTAACAGAATACATAACCCACACATAACCCACCAGGCCACCATAAGGAACACCTACTATATATAGGCTAGATATTTGCTGGGTTCCATGTTTGTCATTTTGTTCACAAACATTATGACAAGGGAAGTGTCTTAGAAAGATTATCATGTAACTAAGCCCAAACCAAACCAACTCCATATTTTGAGTTGATTCTGACTTATAACTACCCTATTACAGTTATTGTGGAAATGTCCCCAGAGTCTACAAAGCTGGAAGCAGATGCCACATGTTCCTCCTATGGAGTGACTGACAGGTCCAACCTTCTTGTTGGCAGCCAGGCACTTCATCCCTGCACCACCAGAGGTTACTCTGTAAATAGGGGTGCTCAACTATTACCTTATTTAATCTTCATAGCAATTCTGCCACACAAATAGTTGTATCATGCCCATTTTACTGGCAAGAACAGTAGGGGGGCCAGGACACTGGGAAGTGGCAGAGCAAAGCTTGAGGCCGGATAGCCTGTGTAGCCTTAGCGAGGGGTAGCCTGAGTCACGAGCACCAGCGCGGTGGCCCGATGCTGGCTTAGTAGGACGAGTCCCCATTCCTTGGTCGAATAGATGACACCAAGATTCCACAGATTAGCTGATGTTCCTCTGGCGCCTTTCCACGGCATAGGGGAGATAGACTGTTGCCAGGTAGCAGGCTTGTGGGGGTTGTGGCCCAGGTCTCAGGAGTTGTGTATCAAGTCAAGCAGCAAGACACTGTGTTGGGGGATGTTCTGAGCATGTGCATGCATGCCAGTTAGCAGAGGAGTGATGGCTCTGGTCTTCTCAATCCCTGACTTTGTGACATTGGACAAGTCATCTCACTTTTCTGAGCTCCACATGTCACCTGTGAACTAGGCAGCCACCCTTATGTAACCTGCCTATTCGGGTCATGGAATACCTGACATTTTAACTTATTCTAATAGGAAAACTAAGCTTCGGCATCACCAGGATATAGTTTTAAGAAGCAGATTGTCATTTGCATATTCTCACATATGATTCTTAAATTAAGCATCTCAAAGCTTAAGCGAATAGAAATCATCTTTACTTTTCTTGTTGGTAACTCCCAGTGTCCTCCACGTTTTCCCAGAACTCCTAGCCAGTTCGACCAGTTGGTATACGTGGTTGCTTGGCCCAGGGAGAGCCTGGAGGGGTCCTGGTGCCCCTCCTCCCAGGTATGGCCTGCTACGATTTAGCAGGTAGCATGCTGATTTCTAGCGGAAAATGACAAGTCCACCTTTGTTGGACTAGCCAGTCCATTTCTTAAAAGTAAATATAGAAAATGAAAAGAAATTATATTATTAACTTTTTACTGATACAATCAGGTTTCAATTGCCTAGAAATATTTTTTCCTGCTTTCAGACGTTTGGGTGTTCTTTTCTGATTTTTCACTATTACAGATTCTACTACTATAAAATAATTGTCTTCCTCTAACTTACCCCTTTTATTTTGAGTTAATTTTTTATAGAGTGGAAGGACTAGATCAGAGCCTGACACTTCTAGGCTCTTCCAGCCTCCTGTTCAAAGAGGGATGGTGCTGTTTAACTAGTTCCACCCGCAATGTAGGAAGAGCTGTCTTATTTGCCTGCTGCCTTGTCAGCCCTGACACAAGAAAGATGCTCAGTATATATCTGTGGAATGAAAGACCAAAGGAAAGACTCTGGTATAGGATGCTCTGCCGTACAGGAGCCCTGGTAGTGTAGTGGGTTATGCTGTAGCTGCTACCAGCAGTTCAACCCCACCAGCTGCTACCGAGAAGAAAGTTGATATCTTTTCTGGAGTAGAAAGCCTCATCTTTCTCCTCGAGAGTATTCGATGGAGTTGAGCATCTTTCTTGTATCAGGTGTTATGAAAGCAAAGAGTCTAAACTAATAGCAAATGACGGCCCGGTGTAATGAACAGAGATGCCAGAGGACCAACCTCCCAGTGCTTGGGATGGGCTGTATTTCTTGTAGCTGAAACACAAGCTTTGTAATGTGTGAAGAACATGCGGAGGAGAACATGTGGAGCGGGGTTGGGAAGCTCCAGACCTCAATCCTAGTTCTGCCATTTAGTATCTGTGTGAATTTGGGCTAGTCACGTGTTCTCCTGGAGCCTAGGCTGGTCTGCCAAACGAAGGCAGTAATTTGTTCCATTAACCTTTCAGGATGGAAGTGAGGTTCAAGTGAGACAATGCTGGGAACGAGCACACTGGAAAGTGGGCAAATATTTAATCAACTGTAAACCTGTCTCTCCACCCTCAACCCCTTAAAGTGTCATGAGGCTGTTTGTTGCTCCTTCTGGTTTTATCTAAAGAAAAGAAAAGCTGAGCCCTGGAATTTTCAAATGCTTTACCTCAGGGTCAAGGCTGAGTCAAAATTGGTGAAGCATTGGGGTCACTGGACTGGTCCTTTGACCGAGGTTTAGAGGGTTATTCTTTCAGCAGTGGCTAGGGTGCTCCAGATGCTAGCACTTTTCCTGGCTGGGGCAAGGATGAACTCACCCTCCCTGCAGGAGGGAAGAATTGCAAACCAGACTCCATCCCAGCTTTCAAGCAGCTGCTTGGAGCCCAACGCAATGGAGGGACTCTGCAGCCCTAGCAGACATTATGCCTGGGGCACCATCTCTCTTCCCTACCCTTGCCCACCCCCACCCCTGTTTCACCACCACCTTGTCTTGCTCTCTTCTTCTTCTCTTTCTCCAAACTGACTCCACAATTATTATGTGCTCGACACTGGTATCATAAAGACCAACACATAATGCCTGGCCTCAGCCCTTAAGAAACACACAGAGCAGGAGCACACACTTTCTGACATTCATTAAGGGATATTTGGAGGGAAAGCCAAAACTTTTTATTGTCATTTGGGTGAAGGTCTACAGAGCAGATCATCAGTTTTGTATTTAATAATTCACACACATTGTTTATCACAGTGTGTGCAATGCCCACAATGTAACTTCATTTATTCCACTTCATCCCCATATTTCCTGTTCCCATTCCTCCCTCGTTCTTAGCCCTTCTAAACTTTGCCTTGGGTGGATGTGGCCCCTTGGATCTCAAATGATTGATTATTCTAAGGTGTGTTTATCTCACTAGGTTTGCTGTTCTCTTTATAGACCTGTTTGTCCTTTGGCTGAAAATTCAGCCATGAAGTGAGTTCATTTCCAGACAAAGGGTGTTAAAGATGGGTCTCAGGAGTTCCTACTGTTTCTCTCCAACCATCAGCTTGTTCTTCGTGAAGGCTTTGAGTCTTGTTCCACCTTTATCCCCCTTTGATTCAGGACTTTCTAATAGTGGTAGCTGGGCATCAACTCCTCCTCTGAAGATCATGGAGGCAGGTGTTCAATGGTCTATTAGCCAATAGGTCCCAAGCATCTTCAATTTTTATCACTTTTCACTCCTCAGGATAGGGAGAGCCCAATAGCTGGTTGTTCGTGAGCTTAAAAAAATAATTTTATTGGGGGCTCATGCAACTCTTAGCACAATCAATACATACATCTATTATATGCAAAGCACATTTGTACATTTGTTGCCATCATCATTCTCAAAACATTTGCTTTCTGCTTAAGCCCTTGGTATTAGCTTCTCTTATTTTCCCTTCCTCTCTACCCCTCCCTCAAGAACCCTTGATAATTTGTTATTATTATTTCATCATATCTTACACTGATGTCTCCCTTCACCCACTTCCCTGTTGTCCATACCCCAGAGAGGAGGTTATATATAGATCCTTTAATTGGTTCCCCCTTTATACTCCACCTTCCCTCCACTCTCCAACTATCTCCACTCTCACCATTGGTCCTGAAAGGTTCATCTGTCCTGGATTTCCCATGTTTCCGGCTCCTATCTGTACCAGTGTACATCCTCTGGTCTAGCCAAATTTGTGAGGTAAAATTAGGATAATGATAGTGGGGGAGAAGAACTGTACCTTGACTGACTTGTCTCCTCCCTGTGACCCTTTTGTAAGGGAATGTGGCTTCACTTACCGATGGGTTTTGGGTCCCCAATCTGTACTTCCCATCATTTATGATGATATAATTTTTTAGTTCTTTGATGCTGATACATGATCTCTTCAAAACCTTGTGGTCACAGAGGCTGGTGTGCTTCTTCTATGTGGGCTTTATTGCTTCGGAGCTAGATGGCTGCTTGTTTACCTTCAAGCCTTTAAGATCCCAGATGCTATATCTTTTGACAGCTGGGCATCATCAGCTTTCTTCACCACATTTGCTTATTCATTTGTCTTCAGTGATCATATCAGGAAGGTGAGCAGGCAGTGTTATGATTTTTAGTTCTTTGATACCTGATAGCTGATGCCATTGACACCTTGTGATCATACAGGCTGGTGTGCTTCTTTCATGTGGGCTTTGTTGTTTCTCAGCTAGATGGCAACTTGTTTACCTTCAATTCTTTAAGACTTCAGATGCTATATCTTTTGATAGCTGGGCACCACCAGCTTTCTTCATCACTCTTCCTTATACACACATTTGTCTTCAGTGATCATGTCGGGAAGGTGAGCACTATGGCATGCCAATTTAATAAAACAAAGTGTTCTTGCATTGAGGAAGTACCTGAGTGGAGGTCCAGTGCCCATCTGCTGTCTTAATACTATTCCTATAAGTATATGCATGTAGATTTATTTCCCTGTCATCATGTATAAATATATTTACCTATGTGCATGCCTGTATTTAAACCTCTATAAATGCCCTTTACCTCCAAGTTATTTCCTCTATTTCCATTTGCTTTCCTCTTGTCCCACTGTCATGCTCAACCTTCATTTGGGTTTCAGTAATTTTTCTCTGTTACATTACTCTTGGTCAATCCCTATCACACCTCTCACACCCACCTTGTCACTGATTTTGGATAACTTGTTGCTCCCTTATCCCTGGGTTGGTCAACACGACCTTCTTTCCCCCACCTCCCCATCTTCCATGTCCCCCCAGAACCATCAATCCCATTGTTTTCTCCTCCAGACTGTTCATTCAGCCTATCTTGTCTAGATAGACTTGCAGAGATAATAATATGTACTCCCCACAATCAAGATATCATAACATGAAGCGACCAAAGAAAACAAAACAATGGCAACAACAACAACAACAAAACCCCAATGTCCAGAAAAATATGTAAATAAGTAAAAAATGAAATAATAATAACAAAGTAAAAACGTAAATAGTTCAAATTCTGTTCGTTGACCTACAGGACTGTTCCCCCCCACCCCACCCCATTGAGTCCTATGGGGTGCCACACCCTGGCCCCAAAGTATACCCTTGGCACCTCCCTCAGGAACTCAATGCTGTGTCACCCCTGCTGCTCTGCCGCACACCCTTAGTGCCTTGGTGTGGTGAGGTCAGACTGGGTACAATCCTGACCCCGCATCTCCATTGTTGTCCCTGTAGAGCCTTGGGTCAGTGAGGGATGCCGTGTTTCATAGTAAGGCCTGCTATATGGTCTTTTTTTTGTTGTTGTTTTTTTCGGGTTTTTTTTTTTTTTTTTTGCTATATGGTCTTATCTGTGCATTGGCTTTCTGAGTGGGGAATATCGTCCTCAAGGCTTGGTGGGCTAGGATGCACCCCACTCTCTCTTCCTTCCCCTTCATTTGTTCTGGTGTGCTCTGGTCAGACATGCCTCTCTCCCCAAGCTGCAGTTTCAGTGCTGCCTCCAAAGCAAACTCCCCTGGGGGGTGGGGCAACTGCCCATGTAGTTGGGATTGGGGCTGTGCCCTCAGATCCCTTCACTGGCTCCCAGCTCCATGCTGTCATGCTGCATTCACATCCTGGAACACTGGGTTCAAGTTTGGTCCCTCTTACTCTGTATAAACTGTATGCTCCTCTTGGGTGAGTTAGTACTACATTCTTCCTCTACACATCATCTTCTTCTCCCCCCACCCCCTGACTCATCTGGCTACCATATGTAGCCCTGGATTTGGTCTGGCCCCTCCCATACTACCTGGGCCTCCCCCCAGCAATTTCTGTATATAATAGCTTTTTCTCTATGCCCCTTTTGCATTTTTTTTTTTAGCTACCCTCGGCAGACTCATGTTGTACCTGTCCTTTTGCGCTTGGCTAACTTCATTTAGCATAATTTCCTCCATTTCTTCCCATGCAGCGATGTGCTTCATGCGTTCATCACTGCTTTTCAGTGATGTGTAGTACTCCATTGTATCATAGCTTTTTAATGTAGCATAGCTTTAGTTGGTTGATGAAAATTTGGGTTGTTTTCAACTCCTTGCAATTGTGAACTGTGTGGCAATGAATATTGGAGCACAGATGTCTGACTGTGGTTTGTTTCTTGCCTCTTCTGGGTATATGCCCAGTGAGGGAATTTTTGGGTTGTGTGGTAGCTCAATTTTCATCTGTTTTAGATATTGTCAAATCAATTTCCATAGTGGCTGAACATACCTACAGGTCCATCAGCAGTGGATGAGAGTTCCTATCTCCTCACAGCCTCTCCAACACTTGTTGCTTTCTGATTTTTTGAATTGGGCTATCTTTGTGGGTATTAGGTGTTATTTCATTGTTGTTTCAATTGGTATTTTTCTTATGGCTAATGATTGGGAACATTTTCTCTTATGTTTATTGGCCATTTGGATTTCTGCCTCTGTGAAATTTCTGTACACGTTCTTTGCCTATCTCCTCAGTGGGCAGTTAGTTTTGCTCTTTTTGGAAGCTATCAGGGTAGTGTAGATTTTAGTAATAAGCCCTTTATCTGATTCGTCGATGCTTTCCCAGTCCATGGGTACTCTCTTGGTGAATTCTTTCGATGTACATAGGTGTTTTATCTTCACTATATCCCACTTGTCTCTTTGTGCCTCCTCTGTGTTTGTGTCCTTGCCTATTTATGATAGACTATGTAGTCCCTGTGCCAACGTTTTCAGGTTGGTCCCAATTCCCTCATTGATGGCCCTAATAATTTGGGGTTTTACTTCGAGGTCTGTGATCCACCTTGAGTTTACTCTAGTGCATGGAGTGAAGTAAGGGTCTTGCTTCATTTTTCTACAGGTAGATACCCATTTTTTCCAGCACCACTTGTTGAGGAGTGTATCTGCTTCCCATTTGATATTTTTTGGGCCCTTATCAAAGATCAGTAGTCTTTATGCTGATGTTTTTATTTCTGGGTTTTCAGTTCTTTTCCATTGGTTTGAATATCTATTATTATGCCAATACCATGCTGTGGCTATATAGTATGTGCTAAAGTCAGGTAAAGTAAGCCCTCCCATGGCATCCTTCTTCTTGAGGAGTTCTCTGATAATTCTGGGCTTCTTCTCTCTCCATATGAAGTTGATAATCATTTTTTCTATTTCGTTGAAGACAGATGAAGGTAATTGTATCAGAATTGCATTAAACTTATATAGTGCCTTGGGTAGAACTGACATCTTTACTATATTGAGTTTTCTGATCTACGAGCATGGGATATTCTTCCATTTGTGAGATTACTCTTGGTTCTTGTAATAGTGTGCTATAATTTTCCTCATATAGATCTTTTGTTCTTTTAATCAGGTATATTCCTAGATATTTCAATTTCTGCATGGCCATTGTGAAGGGTACCACCTTTTTGATCTCTCCTTCTGTGGGTTTATCTGATATGTATAGCAGTATTTCTGTTTGTTGATCTTATATCCTGCCACTCTGCCATACTCCTCTATTGCTTCCAGTACTCCCCTTGTGGAGCTTTTGGGATTTTTCATATATAAAATCATATTGTCTGCAAGTAATGATAGTTTCACTTTTTTCTTCCCCAGGAAAATACCTTTGATGTCTTTTCTTTGCATCAGGCTGTTGGCTAGGACCTCCTTTACGATATTAAATAAGAGTGGTGACAAGGGGCCTCCTTGTCTGGTTTCCTTTTTCAGTGGGATTGTTTTTGTCTTTTCTTCATTGACCACCATGTTGGCTATTGGTTTTTCAGGTATAGATTGTGTTATCTTGAGAAATTTTTCTTCTTTTTTTTTTGGGGGGGGGGGCATCACTGCCCTCAGGTGGTGGGAGTAGGAGGCCCAGCCTTTGCTCCGTGGAGCTGGAATCGAACTTCCATCCCAGTGGGCCGCAGTCCCGTGCACAACCACTATGCCACCGGGGCTCAGCCCCAAGAAATTATCTTCTATTTCCTACCTTCTTAAGTGTCTTCAACCGGAATTGGTGTTGGATGTTGTCAAATGCTTTTTTGTGTGCCTATCGATATTATCATGTGGTTTTTATAGTTCTTTTTTTCATGTCAATATGGTGAATGATAATAATGTTCTTTCGTATGTTGAATCATCCCAGCATCTGGGTGTGAACCCCATTTGGTCATGGTGAATTATTTGTTTTGTATATTTTTTGTATTCTATCGGTTAGTATTTTATTAAGGATTTTTGCATCAATGTTCATTAGGGATATTGGCCTGTAGTTCTTGATTCTTATAGGATCCTTGCCCGATTTTGGTATCAGTGTTATATAGCTTCATGGAAGGAGTTCGGGAGTTTGCCATCTTTTTCTGTTTTGGAAGAGTTTGTGTAGGATGGTGTCAGTTCTTCCCTGAATGTTTGGTAGAATTCTCCTGTAAAGCCAACTGGTCCAGGGGATTTTTTTGTTGGTAATCCCTTGATAACCTTGTTATTTCTTCTATTGCTATGAGTCTGCTGAGATGCCTGATGTCCATAGGGGATAGTCTAGGGAGGGGCTAGACTTTGTCCAAGAATTTGTCCGTGTCTTCCAAGTTGTTGAATTCATTGGAGTACAGTTCTTCCTCATTCTCACTTTTGAAATTTGTTCTCCCCTTTCTTTTTTTATTTCCCCTCCTTTCTTTGGTTAAGTCTGCCAGTAGTTTGTCAATTTTGTTTATCCTTTCAATGAACCAACTTTTAGCAGCATTTTTTCCATTGTTTTCTTATTTTGCCTCTCCTAATTCTCAGAACTGATTTTTTTTCTTTCATCCTTCCTTTTTTTTTTTTTTTTGCTATTAGTAGAATTGTCCTGGTGATTCTGCTATACTTGTTGTAAATTTTGTGCCAGATTATCAGTTATGAGACGCTTTTCCTTTTTCAGATGTGCATGTATTGCTGTGAAACTGCCTTTGTTGAGTCCCATACATTTTGGTATGTCGTGTTTTCATTCTCATTGGCTTCTAGAAATTTCCTAATTTCATCTCTGATGTGGGCCAGTACGCACTCCTTTTGCAATAGAGACTTATTCATCCTCCAATGATTTGCTCTTGTTTTTTTCATCTTCCTTTTGTTGATTTCCAGCCTATAGCACAGTGGTCAGAGAGAGAGGTCTGTATGATATCAATGTGCTTAAAATTATGTAGATTCACCCCAACATGTGGTCTGTCTTCGAATATGTGTCATGTGAGTGTGAAAAGAATGATTTTTTTAATTTGGATGAAAATCTCTGTAGATCTCTATCAAGTCCAATTGTCTAAGTATAGCGTTTAGATCTCTAGCCTCCTTGCTGAGTTTCTTTCCCTGTGATCTGAATTTCTCAGAATGTGATGTATTGAGGTCACCCATTGTAATTGTTGAGGCTGTGATTTCTCTTTTCATCCTTAGGAGTGTTTGGTTTATGTATTCAGTGAGTCTCTCATTCAGAGAATATATGTTTAAAATGCGTACTGATTCATTGTCTACCATTCCCTTGCACATTATATAGAGTCCTTCTTTATCTCTTTTTATGGTTTGCATTTTGAGGTCAATTTTATCCAAGATTAAGAATATTACCCCTGCTTTTTAGGTATTTTTTGCCTGGTATGTCTTTCTCCAACCTTTGATTCTCTATTTTTGTCTGTAGTCTTGAGTTGTGTCTCCTGTAGGCAGCGGATTGATGGGTTGTGTTTTCTAAACCACTCTGCTAGCTTCAGTCTTTTGTTTCCTGAGTTCAGTCCATTTATATTTAGGACTATTATCTCCCTTCTTTTCAGTGTGTTGTGTGTGTGTGTGTGTGTGTTTGATCATTCTTGACTTCCTTACACCCTTAAGCCAATCCTATCTTCAGGGCTGTTTTCTCTTTGTTGCCCTCTGGGTGAGATTGTTCTATGTAGTGGTCTCTTATTTGTGCTTGATGAATGCTGTTTCTCTGCCCATACTGGGTCAGCAAGGATCTTTTGTAGGACTGGGTTTCTTCTAACATATTCTTTGAGTTTTTCCTTGTCTGGGAAAACTCTTACATCTCCATCTATCTTGATAGATAATTTGATTGGGTAGAATATTCTTGGGTTTGGGTTATTTTCCTTCAATTTTTGGAATATATTACTCCATTCTCTCCGCTTCTTCATAGTGTCCACTGATAGGTCTGAGCATATTCTTATTTGGGAAACTTTTGTGATTACTTGTTTTTCCCTCGCTGCTCTCATGATTTTCTCCTTTTCCTCAAAGTTGGATAGCTTAACTATTATGTGTCTTGGTGAATTCTGTGTTAGTCCGGGTAGACTAGAGGAACAAATTCAAAGACATGCATATAGATGTAAGGAAAGGGTTTATATACAAAAGGAATGGGACATGGAGAAAGCATTCCAGCCCATTCCAGTTCAAAGTCATAAATCCGATATTAACCCATATGCCCGAAATCAGTCTCTAAAGTCTTCTTCTGACTCATGAAGTCACAGGTCAGTGGGTGCAGAATCCTGGTGCTGGCAGGGCACCTCGCCTCCAGGACTCAGGGTCCATCAACAGCAGAAGCAACTCATCACTGGCAGAGGTTTCCATCTGGCTGCCTCAGCTTCAGAGGTCTGGCTCCATCAGGGCAAAGCTGTGTGGTCTCTCCGCCGGCTCCTCCAGCTTCTCAAATGCTGCCAGCTTGTCTTGTCCATGATTAATCGTCTCTGAAACTAACTCCCAACAACTGGGGAAAATAGCTTCTCATCTTCACGAGGGAAATATCGTGAGATTTCCCAGGAGTCTCAGGTGAAAGCCATGCCCACATAGAGGCCTCATTGGCTACTCAATGGCTATCTCCAGATTAACAGGTTAGATTTCACCCCTACATTTCAATCATAAAATTAACATAAGCACATGACTGCCACAATTCTTATTGGAATTCAGTCTATCTGCTGTTCTTTCAGCCTCCTGTATGATTGCCTGGTTTTCCTTCCTTAAGCTGGGGAAGTTTTCATCCAAGAATTCTCTGACTGTTATTGTAGATGAGTTTTTTGTTGTGTCTTCCTCCAGTCATCCAATTATTCTAATGTTGTTCCTCTTCATAGCATCAGACATAATTTTTACATTTTCTTCAGTTTCTCTGATGATCCTACTAGATTTTCATTTGCATTTGTTAAAGTCTGCTTGGTTATCCTCCACCGGTGTGGTTTTCTTCTTTCTCCAGTCGATTTACAAAGTCTGTGAGTCTGTTGGTTTTTTTATTTAATCTCATCCCTAGCTCTTGTATTTCCTTTTGGTGTATGGACTTTATCTCCTCGATCATTTCATTCTTTTTCTGTATTGTTTCCCCTATATCCTGTATGACTCTAAGCAGCATTCTGAAAATTTCTTTCTATGGCATATCAATGTCTGCTTCTTCTATGCACGTCTTTAGGTCGAGGACAGCTTCAGCCATTGCCTTTTACTTCTCCTGCTTTTTAATTGAGTTTGTTGGGGCTGATTGCTGTTTGCGTTGGGTTGTTTTAGAGGAACCAGGTGCCATTTTCCAGGGAGTTGAAGAGCACTGGCTCTCTCTGGGAGACTCGTAGGAATGTGTTTTTGAACTTCCTGTGGCTAATTTCACTATGGAATTGACTTATCATTTTATCCTCCTGTGGCTTGACTCTCCTTAGTGAACCAGTATTCCATTATTTGGAGGGAAAGTTGGAGGGTAAGTCCTCTCAGGGACTACTGGTTGGATTATTGTGCACCCACAAGGATGATGCTGTACTGCATGATCTCACTAGGTGCCATTATGTTATAGCCCACATTAGCTTGGGGCACTGCAGGGAGTGCTCGGGGGGTGCCCGCTGCAAGAGAAGTGCCACAAAAGGCTGTTGGTTTGTCTGCTTTTGTGTAGAGCACTGTGAATAATGGGTGGAATTTCCCTGATCAGGTAGATCATAGCGGAGGTTGGGCAGTAGTTCCTGCAGCAGCTGAACTTTGGCTACTGTTGGCTGAAATGCCTCAGGCAGTAAGGCAAGTGGGAGGATGGTCCCTCAGTCAGAGGACAAATAAGAGCTTTCCCAGCCACACAGGCAGGAATTCCCCTGTAAGACGGTGGGTGGAATATCCATCCCCAGGTGGAGGGTGGGTGGATTTTCCAGCCTAGGAGGACACAGCACAGGGTGGGGCTCTACCAGTTGGATGTAGCAGGCGCAATTGCCCTCTGCTAAGGGAAGTTGTCTTGAGGTCCACACTGGTGTGTGAGTCAAAATGGAAGATACCAAGAGGAAAAAACACCAAAGAACTAAGCCCTCTGAAAGTGTCGGTTGTTGGGGGGGGGGGTGTAGAAAGATAGGAAGAAGAAAGGGTACCCAAAGTAACTCTATAGCTGAGCCCCAATCTCTGACCTTGGGGCTGTAAGGGTTTAATCCCTACCCCATGATGGTGGCAAACTGTGGCTCTGTTGAGATAAAGCCCCTTTACCAGCTCCAGTGATCCTGGCTTTGGCGGAGACAGTGGCAGGATTAGGGTCAAACCCCAGCCAACTTTCACTCTGGTAAGCTGAAAGCCTCCAGCCCTTCAAACCTTGTGGATCTGTGCCTACTTATCTTTATGATGCTCCTCCTGCGATCTGGCACTGTTGCATTTCCCTCTTAGGAACTCTCTTGGACTGATTTCTGTGGAGTCCCAATGGTCTGTGTTACTCAGTTCGACATCTTTCCGGAAATCCCGTTCATCAGTTGTTTTTTTTTTTAAGTTTTTTTGGGCATCACTGCTGTCCGGTGGTGGGAGTAGGAGGCCCAGCCCCACTGCTGGAATTGAGCCTCCGTCCCAGTGGGCCGCAGTCCCATGCACAACCACTACGCCACCGGGGCTCAGCCCCCGTTCATCAGCTTTTAAGACTCCAATTGCTCCTTACTAATCTGGAATGTAGGACCTTTTCTTTATAGATCATTTTATGCCAATTGGGGAGATTAAAATAAGAATCCAATTGGACAGATGAAATAAGACTGAGGCTGAGAGCGACTTGCTAGTAAGTGGCGCCACAACCACCATTCTTATGCAGGGCTTCGCCTTAAATTTGGCATTATTCTAGGGGGATGTTGGAGGGAATGACTTTTTACTTAGGAGAATGTGAGTGGGATGCACCAACAACCCAGGAACATGAAGGTTCCTTCCATGGGAGCGCTGACCTCCAGAGTTCCTAATGTTTCAGGTTCAGGGGCATACACACAATAGGAAGGGGTGGTACTGGAGGCATACATGTGACAGGAAGGCATGTATGTAACAAGATGGCAGGGTGATAGAGTCAAGAAGGCAGCCGAACCTTGGTCATCTCTGAGCTGACTTGACTGTAGGCACCTTTGAGGTATTCTCCAGGAGAACATTCAATTACTCTTTTCAGAAAGGAGTGGGCCCTGCTTAGGGTGGGACAAACAATAGGATCTGGTTGCTTTTGATGGCAGACAACCTTCAGTCAGATAGCCTTCGAGCAGTTGACCTTCAAGAACATAGTGAGCGATCATGTGTCTGCAAACAGCACCTTAAATTTGGCATTATTCTGCTGCGGGGAGGGTGGGAGGCTGTTGGAGGGAATGACTTTTACTTAGGAGACTGTGAGGGGGATGCATCGACAACTTATGAACATGAAGGTTCCTTCCTTGGGAACTCCTCCTGACTCTCTAATGTTTCAGGTCTACACAGGTGCCCACAGGGCCCCTCACCCCGCCCGCATGCTGGGAAGCTGCTTGGAAAGTCCTGCAGTCAGACACTGTGCTCCATTGTATAGCAGCAGCTGGGAAAGAGTGCCACAGAATAAACCTTTGGCCTTTTCAATTCTTCAGCAGGGAGGTGTGGGTGATGCCCCTGTTCAACCCCATTGGCTGAATTGTATTCATCTGGTGAAGGTGGGCCAATCCAGGTGCAGCCCGCCTGGTCAGAAGCTCGAATTTCTGAGCATGCGCACTGTACCACCCTTTCCTGGCTGGTCGCTCCATCCTCCAGGCATGCGGACTGAACGTCCTTCCCCTATACTATTCTACATAACAGCTCCTTTCTCCAGTTAATTGTGTCACAGTCTGAGTTGGGCTGATCCCCTCTTCCCAGGTTATCCTCTAACTCATTTCTCCATCCAGTCAGCTAGTAATTTGATATGGAGGAGTTGCCTTTTCGAGTATGAGTCACATATGTCATTTAAAATTTCCTCCAGTAACCTCTTTGGAATTTCCTGGTAGTCCTTTAAAGGTGAACTAAATTGAATAATATTTCATCTAACCCAATATATACAAAAATATTCTCATTTAAACATAGCACTATAAAAATAGTAGTGCGGCATTTTCTAATTTTTCCCCTTTAATGCTGTCTTTAAAAAAAATCATTTTACTGAGGGCTTATACAATTCTTATCACAATCCATTGTGGGTCAAGCACATTTGTATATTTTTGCTAACATCATTCTCAAAACATTTGCTTTCTATTTGAGCCCTTGATATCAGTTCCTCATTTTTTCCCTCCCTCTCCGCTCTCCCCTCCCTCATGAATCCTTGATAATTACTATTTTGTCATATCTTACGCTGTCTGATGTCGCCCTTGCTCACTTTTCTGTTGTCCATCTCCCAGGGAGGAGGTTATATGTAGATCCTTGTAATCAGTTTCCCATTTTTACACCACCACCCCCTTTTTCCTGCATCCTCCCTGAATCTCCACTCTCACCACTGTTCCTGAAGGAATCATCTGTCCTAGATTCCCTGCATATATCCTCTGGTCTCGCTCAATTTGTAAGGTAGAATTGGGATCATGACAGTGGAGGGGAGGAAGCATTAAAGAACTAGAGGAAAGATGTATGTTTCATCTTTGCTACACTGCACCCTAACTGGCCTGTCTCCTCCCTGAAACTCTTCAAGGGGATCTCCACTTGCCTACAGATGGGCTTTGGGTCCCCAATATGCACTCTTCCTCATTCATAATGAATGATTTTTTTGTTCTTTGATGCCTGATACCTGGTCCCATTGCTATCTCATGATCACACTGACTGGTGTGCTTCTTCCATGTGGGCTTTGTTGCTTCTCAGCTAAATGGCTGCTGGTTTACTTCAAGCCTTTATGACCCTCAGACACTATCTTTTGATAGTCAGGCACCATCAACTTTCTTCACCTCATTTGCTTACACTCCTGCTTCTTTGTCTTCAATGATCATGTTGGGAAGGTGAGCATCATGGAATGCCAGTTTAATAGAACAAAGTGGTTTTGCATTGAGTGAGTACTTGAGTAGAGGCCCAGTGCCCGTCTGCTACCTTAATACTAAACCCATAAATATATGCATATAGATCTATTTCCCCATCATCATATATAAATATATTTACACATGTACATGCCTGTGTCTAGACCTCTATAAATGTTCTTTTCCCACTTCTTTCTCTATTTCCTTTTACTTTCCTCTTGTCCTGCTATTATGTTCTGCCTTCATTTGGGTTTTAGTAATTCCTCTTGGTAACATTGCCACTGAGCAGTTCTTTTCAAGCCTCTTACCCCTCCTTGCCACTGATTTTGGATCATTTGTTGTTCCCTTGTCCCTGGGTTTGTTAACATCACTTCCTTCCCCCCACCTTCCCCTCTACCATGTCCCCCGGAACTATTGGGTTGTTTTCTCCTCCAGATTGTTTATCCAACCTATCTTCTCTAGATAGGCCTTCAGAGATAATAATATGCACCGAAAAACAAGACAGAGCAGAACAAAGCAACAAAACAAAACAACAACAAGATAATGACCAAAAAGAAAAGCCTGTAAATAGTTGAAGGACTGTTTGTTGACCTTTAAAAGTGTTTTCCAGTTGGGTCTGATGGAGTGCCATGCTCTGGCCCCAGAGTCTATATTTGGTATTCCCTCGGGGCTTCCTTGCTCTGCTCCCCTCAGTGTTCTGTTGCATGCCCTTAGTGTCTTGTCTCAGATGGGACGCCATTCCCAGGGTGTCTCCAGTGTTGTCCCCTGTAGGGCTATGAGTCATTGATAGAGGGTGTGTCTCAATGGGGTCATCCGTATGGTCCTCTGTGAACTGGCTGCTCTGAGTGGGGATATGGTCCTCAAGGCTTGGTGGGCCAGGATGTGCTCCACTCTTTTCCTGCTTCATTTGCTCCCATATGTCCTGATCCGACATGTCCCTCTCCCTGAGCTTTAGCTTCAGTGCTGTCCCCTGAAGTAAATTCTTCTAGGGGGAGTGGCGGCTGTCCACATAGTTGGGATTGGGGCCAGCCCCTAAATGCTAAGTCTTTAAAATATTCACATATTTTACATTTATAACACATCTAAACTCAAATGCAATGGAATGGCTAACCTGCAATGCAGTCCTATCAAAACAGTCACATTGTTGTATTTAAGGGGAAGTATTTCACAATGTCTCAGGTTTTACATTGAAATAATTTAAAATGAGATCACTTGTCAAAATTTCAGTTACTTGGTCCCCCTAGGTATGCATTAAGTGCTCAGTAGCCATGGGTGACAAATAGTTACTATACTGGGAGTATACATACAGACATTTTCATCACTGCAGAGTTTTGTTAGCTTGTGTTGAAATAAATGCTAAATTAGACTTAGCTTTCATTTCTTAGGTCAGAGTGCTTCATAGATATTGTTCTTTGCTTCATGTTTTACTACATTATGTCCAGTTGTTCCACTTTTCAGGATGCTGATATTCACCAGTGGGTACAGATGTGCCTTTGGACATTTCTAAGGAAAGGAGAAAAGGTGGCAGGGCGATGATTCCCAGATCTGGGACAGGAATCACCTGGGACACTCGGTGTGATATAGCGTCTGAGGGTCACCTCTGCCTAGCTTGAATCGTAACCCTACTATTCACTAGCTGTAGCTCTGCTACTGACTTGCTGTGTGATCGCAGACAAGTCACTTCGCCTCTTTGAGCCTCTGTTTCTTTAATAGTCAAATACTAATATAAAGTCAGTGATTCTCAATCTCCCTGATGCTGTAACCCTTTAATACTGTACCTCATGTTGTGGTGACACTCCCGCTCCCAGCCACAAAATTATTTTTGTTGCTACTTCATTACTGTAATTTTGCTACTGTTATGAATCGGGCGACCCCTGTGGAAGAGTTATTTGACCCCAAAGTGGTCTCCACCACAGGTTGAGAACCGCTGATATAAATTCTCACAGGGCAATGTGCTGAGTGAATGAGATAACAGGCACAAAGCATGTAGCTCGTTTTTTGGCAGAGAGTAATGGCTAGTTATGTTATGTTTCTGTTGTTGTGATAGTAAAAATACAAGTCATAAGAGGGCTCTCGATTGGTAAGCTCTGCAGTATATACCCGCAGGGAAGCTGCAATTGGACAAGTTCTCTAGGTGGTCCCGAGATTCCTTGCTGCGCTGTTTTCTCAGGGTGATCCTGAACCTTGCCTGAGCCTGGCAGGATCACAACTTTGGCTGGAGGGCAGAAAGCCCAGGAGGGGTGACAGACTTAACAAACAGTCCTCTCCTATTGGATTTGGTGACCCTATGGCCCAGGGGAGTCTTTTTATCCTATAGGTTTCTAGTCCTGAGCCTCGGTGGAGTCTGGCGAGATGTTAGGCTGCTCACTGCAAGATCGGCACTTCTCGATTCCCCACTGCTTCTCAAGAGCAAGATGGAACCTTCTATTCCGATAAAGAGATACAGTCTCAGAAACCCATCGGGGCAGTTTTACCCTGCCCTATGGGGATGCGCTGAGTCAACATCAACTTGACGGCCCTGAGTCGAATCTCTGGTTCTGTCCTATCAGCTGCAGGGGCTGAGTAAAAAGAATATGAGGACAAAACAGGCACTGAAGGGGTAGATTAATGGTCCTTTAATGTGTAAATTAATGTGCCTATATTCTTGTGGGGAGTCTGGAAAGATGATATCTTTCTTAAACCCAAAGAAAATTCTCTTGCTCTGTTTGCTTATTTTTCACATGACGAAAGCAAGGCTTGGAAAGGGGAAGTGAGTTGTGACACGCCGGTGGCCACAGCTGCTCTGGAACCTGCCATCTCCCACAGCACTCACATCCGCCTTCTGCTTCCTTAGGCACACTGGGGCAGGGGGTAGCTCCAGTTTATAGCCAGGGACTGAGGCCCTTCAGATACCAAGCTCAGGATGGCCCTACCTATGACTCAAGGAGAAGAAGATAGGAAACAGAAATAAAGCCAGCTCCTGGTGTCTTGGACAGGACTGCGGAGATGGGTAAGGGGCTTCTGCTACAGGGTGGCTGAGGGGTTAGGTTAGCAGCTGCACCATCAGCCTGGCCTTCTAGCCTCAGGCCTAGCTACACCTGGACACCTCCCCCCCACCCCCCACCCCCCACCGTGTCTTGCAGCGTGTCTGGAGGAGAGCTCTTCGACTTCCTGGCCCAGAAGGAATCACTGAGTGAGGAGGAGGCCACCAGCTTCCTTAAGCAGATCCTGGATGGGGTGCATTACCTTCACACCAAGAAGATTGCACACTTTGATCTCAAGGTCAGTGAGGGGGAGTCAAGGGAAAAGAGCCGGGGTTTAGGAGGAAGGGACCCTGTCTCTCAATGTGGCCTGCCACCAGGGACCCGGAACCCCCCTGGCTCTCTACCTGCATCATACCGCTGAAGACCCTGAAGCCCTTGGAGAGGACCTACCTCCCCAGTTTCAGTCCACATTGCTGGTGAGAATTTCTGCACCAAGGAACTGACTGCAAGGGGCTTACTCATCACAGTCCACCACCTCATCGCTTTCAGGGAGCAGGTGGGGTTTAATACTAATAAGGAGACCGATGATGGGAAACAAGAAACCCAATGCATTTTGCAAGACTGAGCTTTTCAGTAAGCACGTGCTGACCCTGGAGCAGGCAGAGCTCAGGTTCTTGAGGAGAGAGAGGACTGCTCAGGGGGTAGGTTCTCCAGACCCAGCACAGCTCAGCCTCCAGCACGTCTCGACCAGAGATGAACAAACTTGGACCTCTGGGACTTCTAGCCCTCCCCTCCCCCAATTATGGCCTTAAAACTGATTCTAGGGGCTGCCGGTCCTTTGCAGTGCATGGTCTGTAGTGTCAAGAAAGTTCACTTGGATGACAGAGTACTCAGTTCCCTTAGAATCTGATTGTAATGGCACCAATCGATGTGAACCCCAGACCTAACAATCCTCTACCTGCCCCCCACCCCATATCAGAAGACCTATTACTAGAGACGAGGCATTTTAAAAATGAGACATTCCTATACTATTGGGTGCTGAGTGGCTGTTGCAGATACGTAGTTAACCCTGTCCTCACCTGGCTTTGTTCCTTTAGGCCAGGGACATACAGAAGGGGATAGCAGTGAAATGTCAACAGCTAGATGTGCATGGGAGTCTGGGAAACCTTAAAAGGGTGGGTGGGGGCACCTAAGTCAGATTGGACTATCAGAGAGGAGGCACCTGGAAGATGTAGTGTTTGTGTTCATTCCTGAAAGGCTGGCAGGAATTAGCAGAAGGGAAGAGACCAGCAGTTTGCATGGTCCTGGGCCAAGATGATGCATTCAGGAAGATACAGGCAGAGAGCTCACGGGGGAAGGTAGGAAGCAGACCCAGGTAGGGCACGAGAGATAAGTCATGAAAATTTAACTTTACCCAGAGAGAGAGAGGCCAAAAGAGCAAGGAGGGGAGGATAAAATAGAACCTCAGGGTTTCAGTCTCAGTGCAAATGGAAATAATCATAGCTGCCTGGTAGGCTTGTTGCAAGATTAAAGAGAAGCATTGGGTGCTGAATTTTGAATTTGTGCCCAGTATTAGTAGCTCTCATTATTATTTCCCTGGCCAGAATAGAGGAAAAGAAAACACAACTCTAGTCACAATGTTTTGCATTTTGATCAACCAGAAAACAAGCTCCGTTAAATTGCTCAGCAGAGAGCTAGGCTTGGTTGCTAGGTAGGGCTCCTGCTGGGGACTCAGATACGGACATTTTCCACCACCTGGAGATGGTCTGGAGTCCCTCTAGATGTGTGGAAAGAGAGGGTACCGAGAATCCATGTGCCCATAGAGCAGCAGGACTCTGAACCTTCTGGCTCCCCGACCTGTGGACCCCTTGGCCCAGACCTAGCTATGCAACTGCAGGAAATGAGTAGTATTCAGAACTCAGAGGGATTGCTTCAAGAGAAGGGAGATAATTCCTGAAGCCAGAATGTGGACATGCATGTCCCCCCAGCTGGAACTTTCCACCAGCTAGGGAATTAAAAAGCAGGTCTAGCCAGGAGTTTGGAGTAGCGGTTTGGTTTGGTGGTTTTAACCGTGGACAATTCACATTCTTCCTGATTTTTATTCCCTAAGTATGGGTTTTTTTTTTTGGGGGGGGGCTCTGCTTTCCTCCCCTGGTTGTGTTTTGTTATTTCCTACCAAGGAAGTCAGGCTAGCCTCAGGCCTGGCTCCTGTGTCAGTGTGGATGTTTCCCACACTGCCCCAGGAATGCAGCCACCGTGTGGCCTCTCCAGGCCTGGCCCAGGATCTGTTCTCCACACTCATCTTCTGGTGGCTGCAGACAGTTTGGCCCTGCATTTGCAAACTGCATGACCTTGTTCAGGCCTCTGTGTGCTGAGCTTCATTGTGGTTCAGGTATTGTGCTGGCTGGGCTGAGTCTCTGCCCATGAGATGAGCCCAGCCTGTGGCAGACAGAAGAACGGAGAACATAAAACCAGCAGCCAGGGTCATGCTCTTGTCTGAAACTCTGCAATGAGACTTTGTTACCCTGAGGCTAAATGAGCACGTTATCAGCACGGCATTCACACCTTTCTGGAACTGCCCTCGCCCTGTTTCTGGCCTCATCCACTTCTCCCCCCTCTAGAACAAGAGCCCTGAGAAATGAGACGATGGATATATATTGTAGTCTCTCTCCACTCTCTGTCCACAAGGCGCCCAGTCCTGGATGCTGCTGTTCTTCTTGTTTGTCCCGTGAGGGCCGACAAAAATACCATTATGTCCTTTGGGAAGCCTTTCTCATCCCTGCCCTCCCCTAAGACCTAGCCTGTCCCTCTGTTTCTCTTCTAGTTTGTTTGTACAGACTTCTACAGAGAGCATTTACCACCCTAAGTCTCTTTCTACTGATTGTGTCTAGTGCAATATCCAACACATGGTTAGTCACTGGATGTTGAGTGGATGAGGAATGTCTGAATGAAGAGCACATGAACACAGACGTGGGTGCTCAAGACTCTTTCAAGTCTCACTTGGAAAATGCAAAAGAGGCTGTAAACTAAAATGTACTGAGATGGATGTTTATTGATGGCCGAGTGTGTGACATGGGGTAGAACAACAAGCATCAAATAGATATGGAACTCACCTTTCAGGAGAGCAGTGTCTACTGGGAGATGGCCACAGTGAGGCTCAGCAGGGAGATCACCAGAGCTAGATGGGAACTGTGACTCACCAGCACTCACTCATTCCCAAGGAGTAAGCTCTCTGCCTCTGCAGCATGGAGACCACCGGTGTGTGGTACAACTCCCACCACAGAAAGGCCTGTAGGTGGGGGTGTTAAGGCTAGGCAGAGGTGTCCAGTATTTTCATAGATGGGAGACATAGGGGCTGGCTGCTCACTCAGCAACGGGAAGCACCAGACCTGTTTTCAGATATGCCTCTCACCTGACAGATCATGAGGAAGTGAGGCTTAGTACCACCCAGTAACCTCACCCTGATATCTGATCCTCACCAAAGAAAGGACTGGTAGAAAGTGTCTTTGTGTTTATTTTGGAGTAGAAAATTTCCCCTCTCAGTATATGGGTGTGTTTTCCCTTCCCCTATACCATCCCTGCCCTAACTTGATCTAACTTGAGAATTTCAGCCAAGAATCTGACTGGCATTTTAAACAGAAAAAACAAATCATGAAAATTCTAATTGTATAAGCCAAGAACCCAGAAATTTGAGGGAGCTTTTAAAAAATGAAGCAGCATTAGGATAGGTAAATTCCTGAACCAGATATTCCAAAATATCAAATTCCTCTATACCTAAAATCGTCCTTTGAGCTGTTCATCTGCTCATAATAGACTAAGGTCTGCTTATGCTTATTATGAGTTCAAAGAATGACACTGAGGATGTTGTAACTCTGTGTGGCACTTTCTAGTATGCAGTGTATTTAGACATCCCTCATTTGAGCTTAACTGGCCACCCATGGAGGTTCAAAGAATTGTTGCTTCTTATACAACAGGCAGTTGAGATTCAGAGAACTTCAGTAACTTGCTAAGATTACATCAAGTACATAAGGTACATAACACAATTTATAATTAATAGAATAAGCAATACTCTTTATTGTAAATTGCACAGCGATGGCTAATTTTCATAGTATGTATCCTTGGTTTTGCCAGACTCTCATTATTGGTAGCCAACTTATGGATGCAACTGTGTATAGTTCTGACAGGAATGCTGGCCGATATTTTTGTTGAGGTTAACAAGTAAGATGAAAAGGAAACAGTCCCTCTACCCCCAGAAGAATTTACTTCAGAGGACAACACTGAAGCTATAGCTAAGGGAGAGGGACATGTCTGATCAGAGGACACGGGAGCAAATGAAGGGGAAGGAAGAGAGAGTGGAGCACATCCTGGCCTACAAAGCCTTGAGGATGATATTCCTGCCAGAGCAGCCAATATGAGACACGACATCCCTCAATGACCCATAGCCCTACAGAGACAGCACTGGAGACACACAGTGGGAATTGTGCCCAATCTGACCCCACCACACCTAGGCAAAACAGGGTGTACAAAAGAAGTCCTGAGGGAGTGCCAAAAATATACTTTGGGACCAGGGTATGACACCCCATCAGACTCAACCAGAAAATACTCCTAAAGGTCAACAAATAGTCCTTGAACTATTTACAGGCTTTTCTTTTTTTGTCATGTTGTTGTTGTTGTTTGGTTTTCTTCTGTTGCTTTGTTTGACCCTGTCTTGTTTTTATGCATGTTATTATTTTTACAGGCCTATCTAGATAAGATAGGCTGGATAAACAATCTGGAGGAAAAAATAATGGGATCTACAGTTTCGATGGGACATGGCAGAGGGGAAATGGGGGAGAAAGAAGTGTGTTAACAAACTCAGGGACAAGGGAACAACAAGTGATCCAAAACCAGTGAGGAGGGTGTACGAGCTTGATCAAGGGTAATATAACCGAGAGGAATTACTGAAACCCAAACGAAGGCTGAGCATGATAGTGGGACTAGAGGAAAGTAAAGGGAAATCGAGGAAAGAACTAGGAGGCAAAGGGCATTTATAAAAGTCTAAATAAAGACATGTACATATATAAATATATGTGATGATGGGTAAATAGATCTATGTGCATATCTTTATAGGTTTAGTATTAAAGTAACAGGTGGACATTTGTCCTCCATGCAAGTACTCCCTCAATGCAAGAATACTTTGTTCTATTAAACTGACATTTCATGATGCTCACCTTCCTGACACGATTGCTGAGGACAAAGCAGGTGCATAAGTAAATGTGGTGAAGAAAGCTGATGATAGTACCCAACTATCAAAAAATGTAGTGTCTAGGGTCTTAAAGGCTTGAAAGTAAACAAGGAGCAAAACCCAAGTGGAAGAAGCACACTAGCCTGTGTGATCACAAGGTATCATTAGGATCAGGTATGAGGCATCAAAGAACAAAAAATTATATCATTGTTAATGAGGGGGAGTGCAGATTGGGTACCAAAAGCCCATCTATAGGCAACTGGTCCCTCACAGAAGGGTCATAGGGAGGAGACAAACCAGTCAGAGTGCAGTGTAGCAATGATGAAACACACAACTTTATTCTAATTACTAAATGCTTCCTTCCCCCTCCCCCACTATCATGATCCCAAATCTACTTTATAAATCCAGCTAGACCAGAGGATGTACACTGGTACTTATAGAAACTGGAAACACATGGAATCTAGGATAGACAATCTCTTCAGGACCAGTTTTGAGAGTGGCAATTCTGAGAGGGTGAAGCAATTACAAGGATCTACATATAGCTTCCTCACTGAGGGATGGACAACAGAAGAGTGGGTAAAGGGAGATATTGGACAGTGTAAAATATGATAAAATATGACAAACTTATATATTATCAAGGGTTCATATGGGAGGGAAGAATGGGGAGGAAGGGGGGAAATGAGAGGCTGATACCCAGGCCTCAAGTAGAAAGCAAATGTTTTGAGAATGATGATGGCAACACATGTACAAATGTACTTGACACAATGGGTGTATGTATGGATGTGATAAGAGTTGTATGAGCCCCCAATTAAAAAAATGATGGCAGCACATGTACAGATATGCCTGACACAATGGATGGATGGATGGATTGGGATGAGCTGTAAGAGACCCCAGTAAAATGATCTAAAGGGGAAAAAAAGAAAAGAAAACAAGCAAAAGGTGTGTTAGAATGTTACTCCATCAGTGACGCCAGTGCCTGCTGAGTCGGGTGATGTTTTTGAACACTGGAAGACCATTTCCCAATGGTCCATGCTCTTCACAGAGTGAAGGCTGCAGACCTGACGCCCATTGAAGGTCAATCATATTAATAGCATCCTCTCCATGTGACTTTCTGAAGTCTAAAATCAAGTAAGCAATATATCCAAGCCTGGATTCGACTGTCTGCTAATTTCCAGCTACCAAGCTAACATCACTGACTATGGAGACAGGAGAGATGTGTAACACATACTGTTTATCATACAGTGTCGCCTCAATGTACACGCCATTGTACGTTCCATTTTAAGAGCACAGAGAAGAGTAGCCAAAAGGCAAGTGGTGAGCTTGCCATATTTGTTAACCTTGCCTTTAATGTGATTTATTTACATATCCCCAAAGCCAAACCTACTAGAATCAAGTCCAGAATTTAATAATGAAGTACAAGAACAGTGTAGAATTGCTCCTTGGTTTCTGAGACTATAAATCTTTGTCGGAACAACAACAACAAAAATCTTTTGAACCACCAACCTCATCGTCAGCAGCCTGAGGCTTAACCTACGACTCCGGTCGGGCTCCTTTCATGAAAAAGCTGTTGTTAGTGGCAGCACACTGTTGCCATCTCGTAGGCAACGCGGCAACGCACTGCCAGCCTGGAGCTGGAGCCGCTGCTGCAGCCACGGCGCCAGTCCATCCTGCCGCGGGTCTTCCTCATTTTAGCGGGTCCTCTACTGAACTAAAGCCTGACGGCCTTCTCCAGGAACTAGCCTCTTGACAACCTGTTTGAAGACGAAGCCCTCACCTGAGAGGAAGGTCTCACTTCCAAGGAGCATTCTGGCTGTACGCCCAAGACACATTTCTTTGTTCTTCTGACAGTCCATGGTAATTTCAATATACTTTTTAACAACACCATAATTCAAATGCGTTGATTCTCCTCTGATTTCTTCATTGTCAGGCTTTCACATACATATGAGGTGATCAAAGATAGATGGTGCTTAGGCTAAGCATCCCTTAGTCTCCAAAGTGACACCTTGGTTCTTCATCACTTTGAAGAGGCCTTTTGCAGCACATTTCCCCGATGCAATATGTCCTTTGATTTATTAACTCCTGCTTCTTTGAGTCTTGATTACGGGACCATGTAAAATGAGCTCCTTGACAGTTTCAATGTAATTTTAAATAATAGCCCTGTTTAACAAGTGAATCACAGATTTTCTGCAAATTTAATAATTGGCATTCCAAGCCAGTAAGCGCCAGTGCCAGCATGCCCTGTTCCTCAGTGACACTGAATGTGAAAGCATCTTGCAACAGGGTAATCTCTATACCAGCTCGGTGGTGGGGGTGGGGGAGCACTGGTGTTGTAATAATGATGGGAACCAACATTACCAAGCAATTACTGGACACACACTCTGCTTTAAGTGCTTTGCGTCTCTTTGCTAGTTTTGTTCACACAATAAGCTCTACAATAAGCTGTTTTTAAGAAAGGGGAACCTTGCCTAGGGCAGAAGTATGCCTCCTTAGCCCTTTCTGGTATTAATAGTCTTGTTCTCCTAATGGGATTTAATGGCCTAAGGCTCAGAGAGGCAGGAGGCTCGCCAAGGGCACACAGTTAGCATAGATTACTGCTGGGATACAAACCTGTGTGTCTAATAACAGGGGTTTTTCAGTGCTGGTTCCCAAACCCTGGACCCTAGGTGATTTTGACCTCTGTAGAGTTGGTATGGAATGGAGAAACAGGAGGACCTTGGATGCCAGATGGAGACAAGTTGGACATGGGAATCCCCAGAGGCTTGTGGGGAGAGGCAGCCTAGGGTCTCATTCATAGTGCTCTAGGAGGAGAAGGAAGCATAGCTTCCTGGAAACCACCCTACTGAGGCCTGACAATGAGCAGCCTGGCTTTCTCAAGTCGCCCAGCATTGCCTGAGTAGAATAATCTGAGACTGTCTTTGACATTTCTGTTAGAGATTCACAAACAGCTTCCTTGTCCCCATACTATAGACTTGATGGCGGGGGGGGGGGGGGGGGG
>PVJH01011178.1:0-70092 GCA_004026705.1 Nesogale talazaci | reverse complement strand
GCCCAGGCTTGGCCCTGATCAGCTATTCTTATCAAGTACCTACCTCTGAAAAATTCATTCTGATGAAAACAAAGAGATGAGTTGGTTGAAGAATGACAAATGGTGCAAAGTGGAAGGAGGGTTATGCCATCCAAACCACATAGTTTAAGAATAAGGGAGAGGTAGATTCCCACATATCAGCTTCTGTAATCCAGATACCACTTTTTTTTTTCATATAACCCAGCTTCCAACAAAAGAGTCATGGTGGTACAGTGGTTAAGCACTGAATTCTTGATTCAAAGATCAGCTTTTCAAAGCCCCCAGTAAGTCTGCAGGGGGCGGGAGGGAATCGTATAATCTGGGTCTGTGCCTCCAGCCTGGGAAATTCTATGGGCAGTTTTGCTCTAGTCTTATTGATGGAGTTTTCTACTCCCATAAAGGAATATAGTCTCAGACATGCCTAGGAACAGTTTTGTCCTGTTCTGTAGGTCTGCTATGAATTGGCATGGACTTGATGGCCCTGAGTTGGGTTTTTGGAATTTATAAGATTGTGAGGACCACTGGTGGAAGTTTTTGGAAAACACTGGCTGTTAACCACAAGGTTGGCAGTTCAAAGCTACCAGCCACTAAACATTACACAGAATCTTGGAAACCCTATATAAGGTTGCTATGATTGGAGTTGACTTCGCATCAGAGACTTGGGTTTGGGATTTACAAGGTAGTTACCAGTCTGAGTCAGCTCAGTGACATATAATAGGAACATGGAGCAGCAGCGTGTGGTGGACAGAGATAGTGAAGGCACGTGACCTCTATCTAGAACCTGCTGGGGCAGGGAGCACCAGCCCACCTGCCTTTGTTCAGCAACTTTCAGGAAACGGGGACCAGGGGCTGGAAGTTTCAAAGAGCTGCCAATAGCAGGGTTGACAGAGGGCCCAGCAGCTCAGGTGTCAGTCTGGACAACTTTAATAACAAGCCCAAGTCAGATGCTCTTAGGGGCCTCCTGAGTCATGGCAGAGCTGCTTCTTGTCCCTAACCCTCGGCACAAAGACAAAAAAGGGCCAGGCTTCTGGGCTTCCCTCTTCAGTGTTCCTTCTTTCAAAACTGTGGCTTCAGGGCTGACACGACCTGCTTCAAATACCATGTCCCTCCCAGTGTCCAGGGCAGCAAGGCCCTGGAATAAGTTGAAAAACGGCTAATTCATCATAAAGAAAAACCTTCTCCTCCCAAATCTTATCTTCTGTCGAAATCTAGTCTTCCCTCCTGCCCTACCTTTCTTGTTTCTTCCTGGTGAGACAGCCTCAAGAATCCTTTATAGCAGAGATTTCAAAGGCAAAGAAATATCAGGGTATTTTTTTAAAAAAAAATAACATGCCCTCGTTTTTACCTTTCTTTTTATTTCTAACTTTTTTGTGGCTTGGCTAACATTTTACAGAGAAAATTCATTTTCCATTCAACATTTCATACACATTTTGTTTTGTGACAGGGGTTGCAATTCCCTTCCAACTTTAATTTTTAATTAAACTCATGAAGGGAAAAACTAAAATAGAGACTTCTTAGGCACTACCAAACACCTTGAGGTACTGAGCTAATGGGCCTGGGGGAATCCCAACCATAGACTCCAGGGACTCTCAGGTCAACTGGCATAAAATAGTTCACAAAAACAGTGTTCTACATCTTTCTTTGGTGAGTAATGTCTGAAGTCTTTAAGAGCTTATGAGCTGCTATCTAAGGTACTCAATTGGTCTCTCCTCATCCAGAGGAAAGAAGACTGATGACATTGAAAGACATATGGAAACAATGAGTCCAGTGGTCCCTGCAAGCATCAGTCTCCAAAACCCTGAGACCAGAAGAGCTAGACGGTGCCCAATTGCTCTGCTAAAAGATCACATTAGAAAGTCCTGCCAGAAAAATGTGGAACCACATTTAAAAAAAAGACCAGGCTTATCAGTCAGAAAGGCTGTTGGAAGTCCCAAGACTATCACCCTTACTTCTTAGGTTTGGAAATTAACTTCTTCCCCACCCCCCACCCCCACCCCCACCATGTTAGAATAATCAACTATTTAAAATCAAAATGGCAGCATCTGTCCAAGGACAGAGGGTTAAGTAAGAAGGAGGGATGAAAACAGAAAAAATTGGGAGAAAGTGAGATTTCCTATGTAAATCCTGCTCTCCTGTAACAACAAGCCCTAAATACAGTGGGGTAAGCCATAGAGTGGTAGGATTCTCACCATCTATGTGGGAGACCCAGGTTCAATTCCCAGCCAAAGGAACTCAAGTGCAGCTACTATCTTTTCATCAGTGTAGGCATGAGTTTGCTACGATGCTGAACAGGTTCCAACAGAGCTTCCAGACTCAAGAGAGCTGGAAAGAGAGAGCTGGTGATATGTTTTTGAAAATCAACCAGTGAACTTGAAAATTAACCCTGGATTCCAGTGGTTTGATCTGCTACTGAGCTTGGAAATGGCTCAGGTCCAGGCTGCATTTCACTACTTGGTGCACGGGGTCAGCAGGAGTCTAGAGCAACTTGATGACCACTAACAGCAGCAGCAACCAGGACGATAGAAGTCTATTTCTTGCTTGCGCAATAGCCGCAAGGTGCGTGGGCATGTTGGGGCCGCTCTGCTCTAAGTGGTTTCTCAGGGACCCAGCTTCCTCCAATCTTATTGCTTCACTATCCCTGTCATACAGTTGTCATCTGGACTGTGGTCACTGTCATTCTAGCTTGTGGAAAAGGTAAAGAGAAGAAACCCAGGGCAAACAGTTCTTTCTTTTTCCCTTTCAAGGGAGTGAGGGGAAGTGGAAATTGATTATCTCACTTTTGCTGTCATCCCCTTGGTATGAATTCAGTCACATGGCCAAATTTTGCAAACAAACAAACATTTTTATTGGCATATAATTGATATATCATATAATTAAGTAGTTTCGTCACATCAAGAAGAGTTGTACCACAATCAATTTTGTAGCAATTTTATAGTCATTGTTATTAGCTTCTCCATTTTCACCCAGCCTCCCCTGCCATACCCCCAAGAAACCATTACTCTAGCTACTGTGTTTACCTATCCCGGATGTGATATACAGAAGAACATTAAAAAACAAAACAAAAAACACTTTTTAAAACTAAAGCAACTTTAAAATGGGTCTAAAGGGAGATCAAATGATATTACATTGCCGCCTATGTCTGTCATAATCAATTTTATCATGATAGCCAGTGAAATGCCATACAAATGAACAGCTGCATGGCAGATACCTACCAGATGAAGAACTTTAGCTCTCCTCTCCATTCTAGGAGAATGTCCTTATCCAGCCCAGCTCTGTAACTGAAGGCTGCCTTTCATTCCAAGACTGGCCAGCATTCCAGCCAACACCCACCACACCTCAGAGGAGTTTGAGGCCCTATCTTCATGGTAGCCAACTTGCATCTGGAAGAACCTAGTTGGGACACCAGCTCCTTTCACCTGTTCCACATGAAAGAAGAAAAGATACACCTTTTTTTTTGTCCAGGGAGTGTTTGCAGCTGTAGCATGTTGATGTTTTATCTTGAGGTTTGCCACTTTGAAGAGATTATTGAAGATATGAGAGTTATAGCAAAGTGAGGTGAAGAAGAAACCACTTGGTACCCAGCTTTCAAACAGAATATAGTATGGGGTCTTACTGGCTTTTCATAAAACAAGGAGCCATCTAAATGACACGTCAACTAAGTTCACATGGAAGAGGTACACCAACATATGTGACTCAAATATTGTAGATAATAAAACACATATCTGAGAGAGAGAACTTCAATTGTGAATACCACATTTGCAGAAAACTGTGGAGGGCAGTGTAAGTCCACACTCACTTTGCAGGGTCTCAACATGGATTAAAGCCTCTGGTAAAGTCTTCTCAATATTGTCAAGTGATGTGGTAGAGAGAGCATTGCAAACTCAAGATGGCAAAGGTAGTTCAGTTAAAATACAAGGCCCTATCATTTGATCTCCCTTTTGACCCATTTCAAAGTTGAATGTGTTATTTACATGTGTACCATGCACCAATCCCTGATATTTTAAGAGAAAGAATCAAGAAAGCTGTTTGACTTGCATGATACCTACTGGGATAGTCCAGGTAGATTAGAGAAACAAATTCATAAACACATATGTGGATATAAGGGAGAGGTTTATATACAAGAGGAATGGATCATTGAGAAAGCATGTCAACCCATTCCTGTCCAAGTCTGTAAGTCCAATATTAGCCCATATGTCTTATATTAATCTATGAAGTCCTCTTCAGACTCACAAAACACATGTACAGGTCAGTGGGTGGAAAGTCTTGTGGATCCAGTGGCATTGTAAGCATCTCAGCACTGGCAGGTGTTTCCACATGGCTTCCCCAGGTCCATCATTCTGGCTACATCAGAATAGGTCCATGTGACTTCTCCTCAGGGATGCCTTGCAGGGAGTCAGCCTGGTCAGTAGAGCATCTCCACGAAAGTGAGCAGAGAGAGAGAGAGAGAGAGAGAGAGTCTCCCCTGCCTCCACGGAGGAAATTCAGGAATTCCCAGAATGCTCAGGGGAAGGCCATGATCATACAGAGGCCTCATTGGCTATGACCTGATTGATATATTAGATTCCACTCCTTCATTCTTAATCCTCGTAAATTGATACCAGATTATGTAACTACCACAAACACCCAGACCTTGAGTTTTCAGGTAAGATCTGAGGCTGGGCCAGCAGCCTGGTCCCTTGCCCTAGAACTAGACACTTACCTGAAGCCCCAACCCTTCATTATCTCTGACAATGTATGTAGACTAGGTGACCAAAGAGAAAAATGCCCTGCCCATGTCTAACATTTTAGAGATTCCATCAGCATTGGAATACTTTCATTGCCTGCCATACTTCTTCAAGCCCATGTCACTGAAACCCCATCCCTTTGGTATACTCAGTGGTTCTGGGATAGACCTCTCATGTTCCATGCAGGAGACTTGGGTTTGATTCCTACTCAGAGTACATGCACAGCCAGCAACCCATCATCTGTTAGGGAAGGAGAGAGGTTATGTTACAGTGGTGAAGAAAGGTTTCAGTGGAGCTTCCAGACTAAGACTGACTAACAGTTCTCAACCTGTAGGTCACCTTTCACAGGGGTTGTCTGATTCATAACCGCAGCAAAATTACCATTATGAAGAAGCAACGAAAATAATTTTATGGTTGGGAGGTCACCACAACATGAGAAACTGTATTAAAGGGTCGCAGCCTTAGGAAGGTGGAGAACTACTGGACTAAGAAGAAAGGCCTGGGATCCTGCTTCTGAACATCAGCCAGGGCAAACCCTGTGGCTCACAACGGCCTAGTCTGCAAATCATCATGGGGACGACTCAGGACTGGATGGTATTTCTGTTCCTGGTGCATGGGCTCACCATGTACTGGAGCCTGCTTTATGGAAGCTAACAGCAATGCTGTGTTCCAGGCAATGAGCTAGCTGTTTTGGAGACAGCAAGAGCGGAGAAGATCCTGGTTCTCATTAAAACTCACAGTCTCGTCAAGCATCAAACAGCACCCAGTAACTTGGAAGGATCATTCCCTGAGACATACAAGCTCTGGACTATTTTAAAAAAAAAGAGCACATTGGAGTTCAGCCCTGTGGAATGAGTCACTGAACTCAAGGAATAAACAACAGTGAGATCCAGATATACAGTCCCAAATAAGAGTCCCTCTTTGGGCCATCACTGGGAGAGACACAGCTTCAAGGTCCCCAGAGAGTGAGGGGATGAGATTGGTAGTCTCAGGAACAGGAGGAAGGGAACTCTGGGGGAGGATTGGTCTAGAGCTAGAGTTTAGGCCAGAGGTCCTCAAACTATGTTCTGTGGGCCACATGTGGCCCACCAAGGACTTTTATCCCACCCCACCCCCGGTGTTTTTCCCTACCTCTGTCTGTCCTGCTTAGCAGCCGACTCATCCTGGGCCTGCAGTGAATTTGTTCATAGTTGTTTTTTTTTAACTGTAGTCCAGCCCTCCCACAGTCTGAGGGACAGTGAACTGGCCCCCGGTTTGAAAAGTTTGAGGACCCCTGGTTTATGCAATGGCAGGCAACCTTGTAGATCACTGCAAGAAATTTAGAATTCCTTGATCATGATAGGAAGATTGACCAGTCCCTGTGATCATATTTGTCACTCAAAAGCAGAGGTGGATAAACAAAGGTGAAAGGTTTGATTGGGAATTTGCTTACCAGGAGGAATCCATCACCTGAGTGGAGACCCAAGAATATCACCCTCAAGATATCTCTGGGCCAAGGAAAGAAGGAAAAGGGGAGACTTCCTACTGTGACCCTCAGATGTGCAGCCTGTCTGGAAAACTGGTTATTACCTTGTCTCACTCCATTTCTGTGGAAGTGTGACTCCATCCCACCATGCACCTGTACATGCTACTAATTAAGAGAGAGACAGATGGAGGAAGGTACAGTTTAATTTTACAGCCCTGATTCCTTCAAGGCAGTTAGGCTTATTAGAAAGAAGTCACCTTTTTCTTTCTTTCTTATTTTTCAATGATGGAAAATCAGAGAGAGCCAGTGTTGAAAAACTTGCACATCTGTTTCTCGGTCGGCTTGTCAACCATCTGCCAACATGGTACCAGGGCTTATTAGGTTAATGCATTTCTTAATGGGACTTACAAGGCTGTTCAGTGAATCCAGTCATTCTAGCACAAGGAGCTTTTTAATATGGCAAGACAGGAACCACACTACCCAAAGCCAAGAATGGCCAGGCACTCATGTTCCGGATCCAATTCAGAAAGAACCAGAGATAGTGTGGGAAGGAGCATCCCCAAAGTTACATTTCCTGGTCTCAACAGAAGTTCACCCACCTGACTCCCTTGTTGCTGAAATTATCTTGACTAGAGATTTTTGGAGGAGTCCTGGTGGCATAGTGGTTACGCGTTAGATTGCTAATCTCAAGGTCAGCAGTTCAAAACCACCAGCCACTCTACTAAGGCTTTCTACTCTTGTAAAGAGTCACAGTCTCTGAAGGGGCAGTTCTAATCTATGGGGTCCCGAGGAATCAGAATCAACTCAATGGCTGTGAGTTTGGCTTTTTTGCTTGTTCAAAGCTCTTTGAAGAATAGCTTCCTGTCCTAAACTGGAAATCGTGCTTGTTTAGCACGTCCTAAACTCCTTGGGGCTGTTTGACCTGTAGGTACAGAGAGTCCAGTCTAGACAATAGAACAATGAATGATCTAGAACAGCCCCTTGCTTCCTTCATTCCACTTGAAACAGCCATACTCCTTTCTCAGGACAGGCCCACATGCTGCTCTGAGTGACTTCCCTGTTGCCCCTGCCTTTGTGGCTTAACATCAACACCAAACTTAACAGTAATTGACATTAAGTTGATTCCAAGCCATGTAGCCCCGTGTATGCCAGAGAGGAAGAAATTAGTAGGCCTTACTTCTGAGACACACTAGATGGGCTTGAACCCTCCAACCTTTCAGTTAGCAACTGAGTGCCTTGATTGTATCAGCCAGAGGCTCTGCGTGGTTCAGTCTAGCAAGCACCTTTGAGACACTCCCTCTGTATCAGCTAGATAGTTCTGCCACTGTGGGCTGCACTAGCTGCCCCCAGATGGGCTTGCACAGGACCTGTGGTCAGCTGGCAGGCGGAGTGGTGACTGCATGATCTTAGAGGTCTCAATCATATGCTCTGCCGTTAACAGGCTGTTGGTGAAGGAAGGGATGGACAACGTGTTTCCTCCACTTGGAGATGCAGGGTTCTGAAAACATTACGGCTGAGGCTGCAGAGGCCTGAAAAGCCGGGACTCAGGGCTTCTGCGACATTGTACTGGCCAAAGGCAGCTCCAATGCCATTCCATATTCAAGGAGCCAAGTCCACGGCGATCAAGTCAATGTCAACTATAGGAGAGTAAGAACTGGCCCTGTGAGTTTCTGAGACAGTAACTCTTTATGGGAGTAGAAATCTCCATCTTCCTCCAACTCCTCCCTCAAGGTGGCTTCAAACTGCTGACCTATGGTTAACAGCCCAATGTGTAAACACTACGTCACCACGCCTCCTCTTTCCATCTTCAAGGGGCAGGGAAATGGACACCACTGCTGGATGAAAGGAACTGCTATTCTTGCAATGTAACAGGAATTTTTTTTTTTTTGATGATTCTTCCCATTCAGATTTCAACAAAGGGTACTTCCGCAAGGAAAGGGCCCACTTCTCATGATGCCCAGTCACAATTAATCATGGCAGATGGGGGGAGGAAATACGGTAGAAAAGGATGGTGGCTTCTTGAATACACAGCCTAGCTGGTAACCCGACTCTTGCTTGATAAATACCTGCCAGATCTCAGCATAATGAATCAATCTATCCTTTTGATAAGAAAGTGGAGGATCTCAGGGGCAGAGGCGGGGCTGTCTGGGAAGAACTAATGGGCCAGGAGGATGTAAAGATTCTCCTGGTTTCATGGCTTTTGTTTGACTCCTAACGGGGGGTTAGTTGTCAAAACCCACTGTGGAAGGCGAGTGTGGTATTCGGTGAGTGGCGAAAACCCAATTGCGGGGTTGTCCATGGACTCAGTGACATTGGACATAAGCTGTAGAGGGATGGCCTTTTCCCTGTCTTATTCCAGCTGCAGTTTCTTCTGTGTGTCTTGTTTGAACTGTTGCCCCACTCTGATGCTGTTTTCTGCTTTCCCTGTTAATCCTTAACCCACCTCTCTCTCTCTTTCCTTCTCTCCCCCACTTCCTTATCTACCCATCCTTCTGCACAGCTGACAAGATCAATGATGACTTCTACTCTAAACGTCGGCACCTGGCGGAGCTGGCTGCCAAGGGGAACCTACCTCTGCACCCCGTGAGAGTGGAGGATGAGCCCCGGCCCTTCAGCCCAGAGCACGGTCCCACTAAACAGAATGGACAGAAGTCCCGCGTCAATAAGATGCCTGCTCACCCACTAGCCTACAACACCACCACCGCCAACTTTAAGGGCTGGGACCCCAACGAGCAGTCCCTCCGGCGGCAGGCTTATGGCAACAAGGGCAAGCTGGGCACGGCTGAGTCGGGCTCCAGTGATCCCTTAGGAACTCGCACCCAGCACTATCCGCCCCCACAGCCATACTTCATCACCAATAGCAAAACAGAAGTGACTGTCTGAGCTTTCCTTAAAGGGACATCCTGGAGACCACACTCAACTGAGAGAGGCAAAAAATCCCCTGCCTACACCCTTCCTGTCCTCCCCTCACACATGCGTCTACACACTCCCTCTTCTCATGGACCGATCGCAGACCTGCTGAGGACATGGAATCACGCTTTTCCTGTGTCATGCCGAACAGACACATGGGGGGGGGGGGTCACCGAGGCAGATGGAAGCAAGGGCGTTCAGCAATATAGCAAAGGGGAGACCGAAGCACACCCTTTCGGCTTCAAGCCCAAGGTGGCCCAAACTCTGGGGCTCAGTTTTCTTTTCTTCTAACTGGAAAGCAAAACCCATGATGCAACACAAAAACAAACAAAAGTAGCACAATTTAGAGAAATTGACCAGTGGCACACATACACTGTTGGCTATGCCTGTCAATTTCTAGGGGTGAACCGTGGGGGGGGGGGGATGCAAAGCAAGAGTTCCCCCCGGAACTGTACTTATTTAAGGAAGAAGGTATGTGCACATAAGATGCATCTTCTAATCTGAGAAGCACGCAGACAGTTTTATTGAGTGTGAGATAGTCACTGGACCCCATCTTCCTATTTGCAGAACTCTTCATCAACGTTGGAAGCAAAAAAAAAAAAAAAAAAACACAGAGACCTGAATTCCAAACATAACATGACCCTGAACCCAGCAACCGAGATAGGAAGGAAAGGAGACCTCCCAGAAAGACCATGATTCTGAATATGGAAGGGATGGGCTTCTCTGGTGGAGAGAGGGCCCAGTGAGTACAAAAGGGGAAAAAAATTAAGGACTATAAAATGACATGTCCAGAACAAGATAAGTCTAGAAACAATGTCCAAGAACTTGAAGACATTTGAACTCCACAGTGTCATCATCAACAACAACCACAATAATCCATCATTGAAAAAGTCTCCCAGAGGTGAGGTGAGGCCCCTGAGGGGAGACTTCAGTTTCCAGTGTATTTCCCTCGCGTCCGAGACAGGACACAGGAAACAGACACAGAAGTGAGTCCTTTCTGAACTGTCTGTCCCTGACGTTCCTTCCCCTTCAGCGCATTGCTGCCGCTGCTGCCGAACTTCACCTGCTTTGGACTGAAGATGGCTTAAGCGTGGGTGGTGCCTTCAACGTGTTACTGTTGTTTATGACAGTCTTGTTTCCCAAGTGCAACCTGTGTTCTTCCAGCCTCCCTCTCTCCTGTTTTTCTGCAGTTAGCAGGGGTGTCCTGTCCATTCTTCCTCCCTGAAGTGAGCCTATCCATCCACCCTCTAAGGGGGCTTCTGCAAAACCAGGGGTACCTAAGGAGAAGACCTTATAGCTACTCCCCACCCTGTAAGCATCCTACAAGCCTGGCTGTTTTTGTAACCTCAGCACCTGGCAGATATTTTGGGGTCCTGCCCTTCCATGGCTCCTCCAAACCACCCCTCTCAGGTACATCAACACATTTGTCTCTCATCTGGAATTTCCTGAGGGGATCCACTGCCTTTGTTTGTTCAAAGAATGATCATTGTCCAACTAGTTCTGTGTGTTTGGTGGAAGCCTGTAGAGGGGAGTTGAGAGAAAAGAGACTTTGAGCCAAGATGGGCAGCTTTCAGTCATTCCCTAGGGGTCTAAGCTAAGGAACCCCGATGGGACAGAGATTATGTACTCAGCAGTGAACACAAAGATTGGCTTTTCAAACCCACCCAACTACTCCATAGGAGAAAGACCAAGTGATCGCCGCCCCCAAAAGATTCCAACCTAGAAAACCCTAAGAGGGAGTTCTACTCTGTCACAGGGGTCTCCATGAGTTGAAAGTGACTTGTCACCATCTAATAACAGCAAAGATCTTAGTTAGTAGCTAAGAGGAACCATCGAAAGACTTCCGGCTTCTCTTGGGCCAGAAGCTGCCAAGGGCCAGGTGGAATAGACATGGAGCACTCCTCAGAATCCTGAGAGTCGGGCTCTTCCTCTTTCTCTCCGTCTCTTCCCTGGCGTCCTGGGTGTAGGGCTGTCAAGTATTCATTCTGCTGCTTCTTCCCAGTGAGTCCAGGGACTTGACCTCGGTAGGCTTTAGTCCCTCTCTAAAACAATGGGGATTTAGGGCTGGAGTAAGCTTTTTGAAGTAGCAAGCCCTCCGCCCATTTGAAAAGAAAACAAAATGAAACTGGACAATCCACTTATAAGATTCCCCATTCACATGGATACTGAGCTTCACCAAGAGGATGGAGCATTTAAAACCCAGCCTCCCCACTGTACCGGTAAACACAAGCAGCCTGGTTAATGCTGCCTTGACATCAGTTATTCACATACTTGCCCCACACCCTGGGAATGTTTATGTATTACCTTCATTATATTTGTATTTAAGTAAATTCATTTTTAACAGATTTCATTTTTGGTTTTTTTGGACATCACTGCTCTCTGGTGGTGGGAGTAGGAGGCCCAGCCTTTGCTTCAGTGAAGCTGGAATTGAACCTCCATCCCAGTGGGCCGCAGTCCCGCACACAACCACTACGCCACCGGGGCTCAGCCCCAACAGATTTCATTTTTAAGGAGGAACTTTATGCCATCACCATAAATAGCAAACCATAAATGGGCAGTAAAGAATCATCACTACAAAGGAAACAAAACAGCATTCTTAAATTCTAACTTGATATGGGTAGATGTGGAAGGGTCTTAAGCTAAAGCCTGCCGCCTCTCTCTTTTTTTCTCTCTCTGTCTGTCTAAAAGACATCCCATTGCCATGGAGGAAATTCTGACAGCAGCACCCCTCTGGAGCAAAGCAGAATTGCCCCAGAGGGTCTCATAGGTTGTAAATGATGGCAGAGACAGAATGCTTCCCAATTCTTCCCAAGATTGGCTAGTGGGCTCAATTCTCTGATCTTGTGGTGAGCTGCCCACTGTGTAACACCCCACTCTGTATTAGAGGAGCTGCCCTGGCTACACTGAGGTATTCAACTGCTAACCAGCCGCAGGCGGGCAGTTCTCACACCCACAGTAGCTCTAGAGGAAAAGGACCCCACAATTGACTTCTGTACATATTACAGCCCAGAAACCCTGCGAAGCAGTTCCACTCTGTAACATCTGACTTGCAATGAACTGGAATTGACTTGATGGTCCCAGGACCAATGGGTGTTAAAAAAGACAGGTTAGAACCCAATAGACTTTTCCTGGAAAAAAATCAGATGGATCAAAGCACATTTTAAATGGGAGTCATTTCTTTAAGAAATGACTTTAAGAAACACATTCTTAAATGGGAGTGCTGTCGCTCACGACCTTCTGCTTCCATTAGTGGTACACTACTACTGGAGTGACCTGTCTGTAAGTTTCTCTCCTGCTCAGAACCCTATTTCCAGCACCCCTTGTAGCTCCACTTTGCCCCCTGCCTTCAGTCCACTTCATCTCATCTGCAGTCCAGCCTGGATGGAGGGCCTCTCTGGGGTTCTGCATCAGCGGCATTTTATTTCTCCTCCATCCCCTTCTTCTGCAGAGCGAATTTCTTCTCCTGAACTTGACTTCTTTGGTTTGCATTTACAGTGGTGGTGCAAGGGTGACAGCCTGACCCGTGTCTGGTGTAGCAGTGAAGACAACCCAAGAAGGGTAGTCCTTCTCAGCCTCATGATCTTCCAGTTCACCTTGGAAGCTGAATTTCAGAGATGAGGGCTGGACAAGGAAACTTTATTCTTAGGCATCTTGGGAGAATGGAATGACCTCATGATACTCAAAGTGGCAGATGTGGGGGGTGAGGGTGGGGCTATGAGACTGTTTATTTCATGTACCAAGGGAAAGATCCTGTGGCTAGGGAGGAGGAGGCCAAGAAGAGAAGCCAGAACAAAGCAGAAGCCGTCTACTCCCCAACCCAGGCCCTGGCACTTGCCTCCACTTCTTGCCTTTTGCCACCCCCAACTTTTGGCCCAAAGGGACCATTGTCTGACTTCTCTTTACCCTCAAGTGTCTCAGCCTTCATCTGCCTTGGGCTCCGCCTGGCACCCCCACCCACCCCCTCTCTAGTTTTTTGTGTAAATGGAGCCTATTTTATGTGTGAATATTTTAGTAACCGTATGTTCTGCAAGTAAACCTGTGTTAAAACTTGTCAACAACTGCAGAGTTTATGATACCAATAATACTTCCTACACTGAAGAAAAAACAAAACAAAAACAAAACATTTGTTTGTTTTCTAAGAATGTTTATTTGTAAACATATGTATTCACTATATTAATATGAATTTCTTACCTGGCAATAAAACTGATTATATGTGATGCTGCTGGAACTGGCATGTGTCTTTCCAAGACCTTATAGCCTAATCTCACTGGGCACAAAGAAACCCTGAATGCTTGCAATATGCCAGGAGAGGAGATTTCTAATGAACAGAAGTAAAGTCAGATTTTCCTGGAGCTTTTTTGATAGAGTCAATGGCCCATCATTGAGGTCACTTCCCTGCCTTAAAACATGTACTCGAGTTGGAGTTCATCATCCACTAAATTTATCTGTAAGAGTCAAGGAACTGGCTGAGCTTGCATTTTTTTATGGGTCCAGTGACCAGGATTTGAAAAGCCACAAATGTTGAAGGTGTGGGAAATTGGATTCTTCCCCTGTTTATTAAATTGTAGTTCCTGCCTGGCCTTAGTTCCCATTGGACTTGCACTTGCAGGGAGAGACCTGTCTTAATATGGTTCTTCAAAAAGAGGCCCAGGATGCAGGTTTTCATATAAGAAGCTTATTTGAGAATTGGAGAGAAGACTGAGAATTTCTGAGGAAGGAAGATGTTGAAGTGGGAGCAATCAATAAAGCAACTGTATCAAGCCAGTTGTCACCGTGGGGGATGAGCTCAGTATTCTGCTGGGTGGGGGTGAAGGGTGAAGGGTGCAGGGGAGGTTGGGAAAGGTATAGATTACACACATCACCTAGGGGGGTGAGGGAGCTGGAGTATTAATTTATACATCACCTCTCCTCAGACATCAGCTGAATATTGTTTCCAGGGGATACTAATGTCCCGGACACTCCCAGGCTGTTGTGAAGAGGACTCTATGGCTCCAGAGAAAGCCACAGACATAGCAGTGCATCTACTGGCAGTTGGAAGTCAGTCATCGTGCAGTCAAGCCATAGAGGGAATAGGGATAAGAGGTATGAGCTCTCCTGGGAATGAAACTTCCACTAGAGGGGTCTTCAGTACTAAACAAAAGTAGCATGGGCCACCGTCTGCAATCTCTGGGATTTGGAGACCTTTTTTTTAGCCAGAGGTTCACTTGGTCTTTTCAAAAGTAGATCTCCATGGCTTCCTATGGCATAATCAGAGGCATCTGGAAGGCAAGGGATGTTCTGTTGTGTCCAGCAACTGCTCCAGCAAGGTCTGGAGTGGCTGAGCAGCACACACTCGTATTCATGGAAACAGTAGAAGAGCAGAGACTCTGCCACTGTTAGAGTCACGGGGTAGGACAGTTAGTCCTTAAGGAAACTGGTTGGCTGCAATGCTTAACAACAGCCATCGTATAAAGGAAATAGAGCACTCATGATGTGCCACACATTGCTGAAGACTGTGTGTATTGCTGCATTTGATCCTCCCAACTTTAGAAGGTAAGTGCCTGGGTGGAGCAAACAACTAAGCACTCGACTACTAACTGACAGGCGGGAGGTTCAAACCCAAACAAGCACCTCAGAAGAAAGACCTGGTTATCTGCTTCTGAAAGGTTGCAATCTTGGAAACCCCATGGGGTGGGGGTTGCCATGAGTCTCCGTTTGACTTGATGGTAATGAGTTTGATCAATGTCATTATTTTTGGAGATGCGGAAGGTGTTTAAAATTTGAATAACTTGCCCAAAGTAACTCACCAGTCAGTGGTAAAGTTAGTATTTGGTCTGCAGAGGTCAGACATTATTGTCAGTAGTTCCCAGTTGGGTGAGCATGTAAATCAGGGGAGAAGCTTGATGAAAATGCTGATTCCCAAGCTTCTCCCACAGAGATTTCAGTGTAGTAACTCTGAATAAGGGCCAAAGATTCAGAGTTTGTAACAAGCACATCATCGTCACAATGCAGGCTACACTTGGAGAAGATTTGCCTGGTGAACGCCACATCACCCGATCATTCAACATCTGTGGGCTTATCCTAGGTCCCCAGGTGATGCAAAAGGCATCTTTGCTACTTTTGAAAAGGTGGTGGTCCAAGCACACTCAGCAGCAGCAAGACCTGGAAATCTGAATCCATGGTGAGTACGACAAAGAAAACCTTGTGGAGCAATTCTCAGTCACAAGTGGCTCATCACTGACGTGGAGTTGCTTTGACAGCCTTGGGTTGGGTTGGGTTGGGTTGGGTTGGGTGAGTTTGGGTTTAGGTATCCTGAAGGTCCCAGGAGGTAGGAGGAGGTGGTATGGAGAGGTATGCTTCCAGAAAGAGGAACTCTCACCCTTCTAGCTTTATGTCCAGTGCGGGAAGTCATGTTCTATGACAGAAAAGAGGCTGGACTCCAGAAAACCTGGAGAGCCATGTCGGATCCAGTGTCCATGAACCCTGGAGCCTGAAACTAGCCCCTATGAGACCCAACCTGAGAATAAAGGAGTTGCAGATATAATATCTAATTCTGATCTCTTACTTGGTTGAACATTTTTCCTCCTCATCACTATGATATTTGGTGTCGTCATTGGCATTGGGTCCCTCACTACTTGTAATTTGCTTCTGGATGATCACTCTTCAGATTCACATCACTGCAGGCCAATGACACCAAAAGGTGAAGTGGGAAGCAGAGAGAAGGCAAGTCAAGCCAGTGAGTGCGGTCACATGTACCCAAGGTCAATGGAAGCATGGCAGGGCTGGGCACATACTGCTTTCAGGTTTGGGTAGCACACATGGGACCACCCCTGGAGGCACATGTAGAATTACAGTACAGTTCCAGTGTGGAGGAAGGTTGAGTGCTGAAGAGGAATTGCCTCTGTTTGATCTTGCTCTAATACCAAAAACCACACCCCCGAGGAGATGTCATCCAGTGACTCTGTCTGTCCCTAGTCAGGAGCATCTAGTTGACAGACGATCTAACTACCACAATTATTTTCTAAGTAGGAGACATCTAAGATTTATGTTAAAGTCTTCCCTTTTATTTAGTACTAATATGATGTCTCTTACCTTATTATTGTACTATTAATGAAGTCTTTGAATCTCTTCTCAGAATAATGCTTTTACCATACATAAAACATAGCAAATAGAGCCCAAACATATACCTACTATTTGAAAGACACTCCTGAAATTTTTTTTAATAGTGGTAAAGAAAATTAATGATAGTATACTGAACATGACATGCTCAGGTGAAAGGATTTTATTTATAGCAGTGAAATCATAATCTATGAGGTCCTTGATAGTCAACAAGTTTGAGACTCCTTGGTTTTCAAAACAAAACAAAAGAAAAGAACCCAAACTCACTGCCATCAAGTTGATTCCGACTCAGTGGCCCCATAGGACAGGGTAGAACTGTAAGCCATTATGGGAACAGAAATCCTCATCTTGCTCTCACAGTGCAGCAGGTGGTTTCAAACTTCTGACCTTGCAGTTGGCAACTCAGCATGGAGCCCACTTGACAAGCCAAGCTCCTTGACTCTAGAGGGTGTAAAATCCACCAGTCCACCCGCCGCTGTCAAGTCGATTCAGAATCATAGTGACCTTGTACAGTACAAAGTGGTACAAGTGCTCCGAAGTTTTTCCAGGTCTCCATCTTTACAGGAGCACACTGCCTCACCTTCCTCCTGTGTTAGAGGGCATCTCATCTAACTGCATCATCACACCCGAGCTGCTGCTGGTGCTTGCTGTTATTAGGTTCTATAGGGCTGGTTCCAATCCACAGTGACCCCGGGTACAACAGAACAAAACCCTGCTCCGTTCTGTGCCACCCTCACAATTATTCCTATCATTGCTGCAGCCACTGGGTCAGTCCCTATCCTTAAGGACCTTCCTCTCCTTCACTGCCCTTGTACCTTCCCAAACATGGTGTCTTTCTTCTGGGATGGATCTCTTCTGACAACATGTAGGAAGTTTCTCTATCCTTGCCTTTAAAGAGCACTGTGGCCACGATTCTTCCAAGACTGATCTGTTTGTCCTTCTAGCAGTCCACGGTACCTTCACTATTCTTCAGCACTTTGATTCAAATCCATTGATTCTTCCATTTTCTGTATTCAGTGTCCAACATCCACATGCCCATGAAGCAATTGAAAATACTATGGGTTGAGTCAGGGGCACCTTAAGTCTTCAAAGGAACATCCTTGCTTTTATTCTTTAATTGCTTTATCAGTATCTCTTACAGCTCTTATCAAGAGTTCATGAGGGAGTGGGAAAGGGAGGCGAAAATGAGGAGCTGATACCAAGGGCTCAAGTAGAAAGGAAATATTTTGAAAATAATGATGGCAACATAAGGACAAAAGTGCTTGACTGATGGATGGATGGATGGATGGATGGATGGATGGATAGATGGTCATAAGAATGTTGCGAATGTGATCATGGAAGATACAATTAAGCCAAAATGTGATACCTGATCATTTGATCTTCCTTTTGACCCATTTGAATTTTGTTCTAATTTTTAATATTTCCTCCTTTTCTTTCTTTCTTTGTGCATTTTCTTTCATGGTACTATTGAGTGGGTTTGCACCACCAACCTTAATTTTTACAGCCGGCCATGTGCCGCTTTCACCTCCAGGGACCTCTAACCCACTTAGCCTTCTCAAAATGTCTTGTACTCACTGGATCCAATCCTCATGGTTAAACATTTGCAGGAGAAAAGTCATGCCTGCATTGTCAGCTTGGCATCTGGCTTAGTTTCTTGTCAGATACCAAATAGTCACTCGCTTCATTGTCTACTTCAAAGAAAGCATTTCACATAAAAAATGTCATGGTTTCTAAAATAATTTTGTCACATCCTCCCGAATTTCCCCCCTTTGCAAGCTCAAAGGTTTGAGTTGTATTCCAGTCTTATAATATTCCCTTCCAAATAGTTTATAAAACACCTCATTTTAAGAAATCTTAATATCCAAATAAATTGTCTTCACTGTAAGTGTCTCATAGTGAGCAGAACCCAAAGAAACAATTTAAGATGTGCTGGTGGCTGATCTTCCCCTCTTTGTTCATTATTCTACATTCTGTAGTCCCCCCACCTTCATTTTTTTTTTCATTTTTGCAGGCTCACTTGGCAAGTCAATGCTTTTCAACTTTTGCTATGTTATTTATATCAATTATGTACTTTAACCTTTATCAATAATAATTGATGACTTTCCCATCATCATGCATAGTACTCATGATTTCAATGATCCCTTCCCCCCTTCTAGCCTTGATAAACACTAACAAACTTGGGGATGTATCCACTTTTTTTATTCTAGATATCTCATCTCAGTGAGATCATACAATAGTTATCTTTTTGCAATTGACTGACATCACCTAATATAATGTTTTCTATGTCCCTCCATGTTGTAGCACATCAGGGCTTCATTCCTCTTTCTGGCTGAGTGACCTTCTATCAGATGTCTGTGCCACATTGAACTTGTTGGTTCACCTGTTGATGGGCACTTGGCATCTTAGGTATTTGAGTGACACTATTGCAGAAATAGCACAAGTGCTTGGATTCATCAAACAGAAATTCATTCTCTAACAATTACTCACGCCATCACCAACTTTTGTCACCTTTTGCTTTTGTTGTTGCTGAGTTTTTAAACTAGTAGTCATCTTGGTGGTGGTGAAGTGGCATCTCGCTGTGTTTTTTGAGATGGGTTTAGGGCAACTAATTGCCAGGTCAGCAGTTTTAACTCATCAGTCACCCTGCAGGGGAAATGAGATCTCTGTGCCCATGAATTAGTCTCAGAAACCCCAATACGCAATTCTCTCCTGTCCTATAGTGTCACTATGGTTCAAAATGGACTCAATGGCAGTGGGTTTAATGGCTAATGATGGGAGCATTTTTCATGTCCTTGTTGGCAATTTTTATATCTTTGTTGAACAAATATTTTTCTGTTTGATGCTGTCCATGGCATTGACTTGGTACTCTGCTGCTAATGCTTTCAAATTCTAACTTCTAAGCATTCATTGTTGAAAACTAGGTCTTGAAGCCATACCTCTTATGTTTTCTTTCATGTGATTTGCTGGTGATTTGAAGCATTTTCGGGGCTATAATTTGTTTTCATATTTTGCTGTCCAGTTATCAAAGAAGGAGACCCACATTTTATGTACCAGAATGCTGTCAGTTGGGTGTCAGCTGCTGAGTCCTTAGATTTAAGGTCACAAAAGTCAACAGGCTGGTGCTAAAGCCTTTATCCTGGATCTCTTTGTTCTCCATGGGTATCTGCCTCCTGCATATCTTATGCTTTTTCAGCATGGGGTCAACAGGATTTGGGGAGAAAATTTATAGGATATTTTGAATCCTAGAAGCTACTCAAAGCACCTCATTTAGTCATTCACTTAGCAAATCCGAAGCACCTACTGTGGCAGGCATTGTGCTGAGCTCTTGAAAAGAGAGAAGAAAAGAATAAACAGTTGATGGAAAACAGAAGAAAGAAAAATGGATTTTTTCAAAATGCCTTTAAGAGAGACATGTGGTATAGGAAACATGAGAGATTTGAGTATGAATCTTTGCTTCAGCCCTTATAGATATGTGACTTTAGGGGAAATTACTGGACTCAAAGCCTGAGTTTTATCACCTGACGAATGGGCACAAACAATTGCCTTGCAGACCTGCTGAGGATTTGAGATGAGTCGTGCACAATGCTGAATCATGGATAAGTTGCAGCTGGTATGAATATAATGCATCTGTTTCTCACTGATTCCAAACCCTTGGAAACCAGGCTAATGGGGTACATGAACTTTTGTGTGGGTTGGATTTTGCAGAAACAGATACATGGCAAGGATGGCAGAGATAAGGAGAAACTGGTGGTAAGGAACCAGGAAAAGCCAAGCAAGGGGATGATTTCAGATAATGTCCCATAAAGACTCACTCTGGAATATGCTAGTTCTTAGAATGTGTACACATCTCAAACAAGATTGCTGGGTTTTCATACTTAAGTAAGGGTAATGCAAAAGGAGACCTGGCATCATATTGGCTAAGCACTGAGCTGGTAACCCAGTGGCTGGGTGGAAATAGGAAGCAAGTTACAAGGGCTTCTGGGGAAGCAGCAATCACATGAGCTATGTATCCCGTGCCTGCCTTTGGGAGATGATGGCTCCGGTCCAAAGAGCCCTCAAAATGACAATGATCTCCTTGGTCTCTTCATAAGGGTATCTTGGAGAATAGCCTTGTGGAAATGTGTCTGGAGACATTGTGGCTTGTCTTTGAGGCCTGCATGGCTTCAGATAAGCTCCCTGGCCACTCATCATAGCTCATATCACCTTAGCAACTAGGGTTGCCTGTCCAAATTGGGTTTCCTCCTGTGACAATCACCGTGCCCCTTGTGTCTGTTTGTTCTGGGCTGAGATGTCTTCATGATCTTTGAAATATATACTGAGCATCTGTTATATGCCAGACTCAGGGATAGGTACCAGAACACAGAAATGAATCAGGCACAGTCCTGTCTTCCGGGACGTTGGCATTTAGAGAAGAGGCCATAAACCATAGGTGCTATCCTTCCTTTTGAATCCAAGAGACTCTCTCCTTCTTTGTCTCCCTCTGCTCTGTGTTTAAAACTCAGGAGCCTCTTCTTTCCCCCTCCCTTCCTTCCTTGTCAGAGCTCTGTTGGCACTCTGGGTTTGGCTTTGGGCACTGGTTGCCCCAGTAAAGAAAGTGAAAGCTGTCTACCCCCATAGAGATTGACAGTCTCTGCGATCCTCTCTGAGTTAGAATATTCTCAGTGTCAGTGGGTTTGGTCTTGGTGTTCCTTCCTTGTTTTACTTTCTCTCCACATTCTTGTTTCCCAACTATCTACCTTATTCCAAGGAGCCCTGGCAGTACACTGGCTAAACTCTCAGTCACTAGCTTTAAGGTTGGCACTTTAAACCCACCGGCAACTTCATACGAGAAAATACCTGGTGATCTGCTTCTGTAAAGATCACAGCCTAGGAAACCCGCTGGGATACTTCTACTGGGTTCTGTGCAGGCATGATGAGTTGGAATTTGTGAGACACTAGGCTAATAGTGTCGCATGCTTAAATACTTGAATGCCAACCAAGAAGTCAAGTTCACCAGTGACTCCGCAGGAGAAAAATCCTCCCACAAAGATTGCAGTCTAGGAACTCCCGTGGGGCAGTTCCACTCTGTCAAGTGAGGTTGCAAGGAATCAGAATGGATACACAACAACAACACCCTCCACCAGTTGGAGGTTTCAGATCAATTACAAGTTAGGAACCTTCAAATTCCTGCCTCCTTCAAGACCCTTTGCCAACAGCTCCTCTGAAGATTGCAACTGTCTATGATTCTCTGAGGTATTCAGTTCCACCCAGAACCTCAGGAGAAAGAGTGGTGTCTTTGAGATCATGGGAAACCACTCAGCGTTTACTTAGAGCGCCTGAAGCAGTTTGAGGAGTGGGAAGTGGAATTTACAGCCAATTGTGCTGGTGAGGTGAACAGCAGAGATGATTTGCCTGCTTCTTTGCCTATGGCAGCCTCACAGGAGCCCTGGTCCAGCCCAGGCAACGCATAACTTCCATTCCGGTTCTAGAACTAGCAGCATGCAGTTGGATGTAGTTTCCCTCACCTGTATGAGGTTGAGGTCATGTTCAGGGAACCTTTAAAATCAACCCTCTTGGCCCAGAACTCTCCTTTCTTAAATGTCTTCTATGTCTCCCAATTTTGTTGGACTCTGGGAATGGTTCCGACTTGGTGCTCATCACTGTGCTCCACTGTGGTGGGTTGAATGTTGCTGTGGAGTGGGAAGCTTTGCCACAAATGTTTCAAACACCAGCAGGGTTACCCGTGGTGGAGCTTCTAGACCAAGACAGGCTAGGAAGAAAATGTTTTCTTTCTTTTGTGATCTTTTTCTGAAGTGATCCACCTTTGGAAATTTGCCACAGAAAACCTTACTGGTTACAGCTTTCTTGCTTTAAGAAAGGTGAAACTTGAGGAGGTGGTCTTGTTTGTGAAATAGAGGGCTCCCCAAAAAAATAAAAAAAAAAAAAAGAAATAGAGGGTCCCCACAGCAAAGGAGACCTTAGCAAGATGACTCTATCACAGGAGCCTCAACAATGGATTCCGCTCTGCTAGTAGTTGCGAGGATGACTCGGGACTGGAGAACATTTCGTCTCGCTGCACACAAGCAGTTAGAGCCCACTTTGTCGTTCCAGGACTCAGGAGAGGGCTAACTTTGGGCTGAGCAAGGTCTCTCTGCAGAGAATTGGAAACTGGTCGGCTTCCATGTGGCCACTTGACTTAGCAGGAGAGGGCAGTGTCACTCATTGTTCTCCGCACAGCGTCTGACAGGTTTTTCTTGACTCTCAGCTGCTGCAGAGGGAGAGATCGACATGGATGATAAGGGGGCCCTCCGATTCTGTGACCAGAGCTCTGTAATGATGAGGGCCTGGGAACCTTTGTGGTGGAGAACCACCATCCCCAAATTCTCACCTATGGGTGCACTGTCACAAGGGGACCCCAGACATGAATATCCCAGTGATCACTTTGACCTCTGGTACCTCTTGCCCCCTCATCTCCTGTTTTAATCGTTCAGCTGTTGCTATGACAACCAGCTGTTCAAGGGGAGCCAGAGAACATCCGACCTTGGCCAGCTTTGCGGCTCCTCTCTGCTTCTGACATGGGCTGTGGCATCAGGAGCCTTATCAACCCATCTGACATACGTGCACACCTTCGTCACTTTGTGCTCTCATACCTAGGAATCCTCCCCAATGCTCTTGGTGGGTTTGGGGCAAGATCACAGTGGCCACTCCTCCATAAGGTGCCTCCTTGGGCTCTGTTCCCTCTGTCACTTCAAACATTCCTTCTCCTCCATCTTTTTCTTGGCTTGCTTCCCCAAATGCTTCCTGCATGCAGCTCCTGGTCCCAATTCTGATTGGAGGAGAGCGTGGGCTGGTCCCTTTTACTGGCATGGCCAATTTCCTGTGGCATTCTCAGTCCAAAGAGTTGTCCAGGGGACCAGCTGCTTGCTTAGTGACCTCATCAGGCAGTGACGGGACTTGTGATCTGTCCCCTCCCTGTTTGGCAAGAGAAAACCAAACTCCAAATGGATTTCCCTTGAGGGCATTCTGAATGGCAGACTCCAGAGCTGTCCAGGTCCCACTGGACTCCACTGGGATGTCCACTGGGAAGTAAGCAGACCTCCAGCTTTTGGAGAGAAGAACGCCAGCTTTGTGACAGGTGTGTCTCAAGATCTCCTCCCAATGCTTGCCAGGTTCCTCTTGACCCTGAGTCCCACAGCGACACTGTCCTCCTTCCCTTCATCGCTTCCAAGGTTCCACCATGTACCCCCCCTCACTCTCACTCTGTTCCCATGCCCTCCTGCCCTGCTGGTTCCAGACACCCCCCAAACATGTCCTCTGTGTGAGCCCTTGGGCAGAGGTGACTGCTACTGTACCTGCCAAGAAAAGGCCAGGGATGCCCATTCCCAGGCCCCCTGACAGAGCTGCGCTCACTCCACGTCTCTCGTAGCAAGGGCAAGAAACTCTGAGGAGTCTCTTAGAGGAGCTCCTTCCTCTCCTCTTCGCTCTTTCCTGCAGGGTTTGGCTCATCTCTGACCTTCTCAATGAAGGTTCTCCTCACAGCCTCTCCATAGGCTGCACCCCCTTGTCCTGCCAAGGTCCCCACCACCTACTTCACCTCTTCACTTGCCATCCCGGCCTCAAACAGCAATGAGCACTTTCCAACGTGTGATTTGGTGCATTTTCTGATGTTTTGCTCCTATTATGGATCTCCTCTCAGCAGGGCAGAAGCTCCATGAGTGGTAGAGCCTTTGATGAGAGATGTGTCCTCCACACCGAGTACAGTGCCTGGGACAGAGGGGGCACTCAATAAGTAGGGGCTGAATGAATGGGGGAGGCAATGATTTCAGGGTGGGGACCATGAAGTGCCCTCCTGTCGTCCTCAATGCTAGGGGGCATCTGTCCGAAGATGCACAGTCACTAGTACAGGCAGTGGAGGAGTTTCAACAGTGTCTTTAAATCAGCCTGTGCCTTTAGCTAGGACTGGATTCTGTGGACAGCTCTCTGCTACACTTTAAGGTAAAACAGAAATAAGTTATTTTAAAAATCCGAATCCACTCCTCTTGAGCTGATTCTAACTCATAGTTTCATAGTTTCCCTTCGGGCAGAGGAGGACCCCGCTCTGTAGGTGCTCTGGGGATGGACATCTTTGTAGAAGCAGGCGGCCTCGTCTTTTCCCTGTGGATCCACTGGGGTAAGTTTGAACCTCAGAGCTCTTGGTTAGCAGCCTGATGTCTAACCCCCTACACCAACAGGGATACTACTCAGAAACAAAGGCATGCACTTTTCCCACGGAGAGAACTCCTGTGACCCAGTGTCAGTGCAGAAGTCCATGGCCTGCCATCATGATACTCAGCCTGGCTTGTCCTTGTAAGCTTGCACCTTGTGCCTCATGGCAAACCCCATAAGAAGGGGATATATTGCTTGCCCAGCTATTAAACAAGCAGCGTCAGCTGTGTCCACCTAGAGGTGCCTTGTAAGAAGAACCTGGAGCTCTACCTCTAAAAAGTCTGAAGCTCCCAGGTGCCCAGAGGAACTCTGACATTCGCAGGCCACTACAGTGGCAACCGACTCAGCTGGCGGTTGGTTACTTGAGTGATGCTGACATCCCCAACCTTGATCCTGAACCTCTCATCTGAAACCACCCACTCACACCCTGTCTCCTGGTGCGCTCAGATCTCCTGATGGTCCATCAGTCCCAAGGCAGGGAGGAAAACTAGACCCGCTTGGGCAGGGAACTGATGTCCTTTGGACAAGAGGATTCTGAAATCCCTTGCCCATCAGGTCAGCTGGTCAGCACAGGAGGGAGGGGGAGTTCATGCAATCCCACCAGACTTCCACCAAGAACAAGAAGAGAGCCCCCCACTGCCCGGAAAAGTCCCTTTTCCTTGCTGTGCTTTGTTTTTCAGTCCTCCCACTTCCTGTTTTCTCCTGGGAGATCCAGAAGTGTCTTCTGGCACATTTCTCATTATCGGAGCTTTAATGAGAATTCTAATGAGGGCAACTGCACACTTTGATGGGAGGTTTCAAAATGGAGCTCTGGCGTCTTGCTTGTCAAGCTGCCAGTCCTCTGCATCCTCGCCAAAAATGCCCTCTACAATAATAATACTAATAGCTATCATTTATTGAAAGTCTACTACATGCCAGGCAATTTGCATACATTAGCACGAGTCTCCATGGGGCGGGGGGGGGGGAAGAAATCATATTAGGTGGGCACTGGGAACCCTAATATTAGATGAGAGAATGAAGGCTTGAGACAGGACACTGATTGACCCAAAACTATGCAGTTAGGAATTGGCAGTTCCGAGATTAAAGCCCAAGTTTGAATCAAACTCAAGAACTTTTTATGTCCAGTGTTCACACTGGATCTTGGGAAGAGGGGAGGTAAGGCCAACAGGACAGCTTGTCACGGCTTCCGGAATTGTCCCCAGTTCTCATCAGAACGTTTGATGTGGGTCATTAGAGTGGCAAGTCGGCACCTCTGGGAACAGGACTGTGGTTTATGGACCCCTGGAGACTTGGAGGCACCCAATTAAAAGGGCAGTAAGAGCAGACCCAAGAATAGACTGATTGCCTATTCATCATCTGCCATGCGCTAGCTGCTCAGCAATTACTGCCCAGCCTTCCTGTTTAATCACGTCGCCCCAAACCAGTTCTCCCAATGTGACATCAAGATTCCTGCTTCTGGAGCTGCCCTGAGAACCCTTAGTAGATGGACGCCTTGCAGGCGAAGGGAGAGAACTGAGCTCTTGCAAATGGAGGAACAGTCCCTTCAGGTCTCCTTGTGCACAAGCCCTCTTGCTGGGCAGTCGCGATGGCCCGAGGCAGCGTGTCTCTGAAAGATCTGCTGATTAAGGAATGAGAGACCTGTCTGTGCCGCCCGGTGAAGGGCTGGGGCTCACCAACTCCTCCTCTCAACACCTTTCATTTTGCTTTTCCCTGTCTCCTCCCTGACCTCTTCATCCACTTCATGACACCTGCATTCGGGTTGGCTGGGTGGCTACTGCCTTTGCCTCTCCTCCCCCTTACAGCCTCTCTCCAACGCTCCTCTTCCAGTCCCTTCTGGAACTGCCTCCGTATCTTCAGCGCCACCCCTTCTCTGCTTCTCTAATCCTCTCTGCCCTGCAGCTCATTTTGTCCCTCTGTATACCGTGTTTCTCCCTCTCTCTCACTTCTGCTTCGTCCTTTCTTCCTGTTCCCTTGTTTCTCCCTCACTCCTTCCTTCCTCTGTGGTCCTCTCCTGTTCTCTCTTCCTCCCTCTCCCACCTCACAGGCACTCTCGGTGCCACACCCTCTTTCTGAAGTTGATTTCTCCCCAGACAGCATCCACTCATTCACTCCTTTACCCCCTCCCCCCCTCTCTCTCACATAGGGTCAGAAGACCTACTGTACCCCAGAGAAGGTAGTCCACATGACACCATTACCACCAGCACACCCTCCTCTTTCTATTGTCCTAAACAAAGACCCTTCATGTTCAGAAGATCAAACCCTGCCCTGCCTGACTCCAAGTTTGCTCTGTTGGAAGATTTCTCAATTTCCCCTCACCCAGTTTGATGGGTGTTTCCAATTTCTGTTGCTAAAACGGAACCCCCGTGGAGCAGTGGATTTAGAGTTGGGCTGCTAACTGTGAAATCAGCGGTTCAAACCCACCGCCCATTCTGCGGGAGAAGGATGAAGCGATCTGTTCCCATGAAGGTTGACAGCTTTGGGAACCCAGACTGGGGCAGTTTTACTCTGTCCTATAGGGTCACTGGGAGTTAAAACGGACTTACTGGTAGTGGGTTTGGACAGTGGAGGGATTCAGATAATTTGCTCACTGCCCCGATGACTATTTTAAAGCATCAAAAAAGATATACCCAAAGTAATTTATTATTTCCTGGGAATATTATTTCAAAATCTGATTATGATAGAAAAGCTTTGAAATATAGGTGAAAATATGAAATAATACTTGACAAAAAGCAGTAAAATAGTGATTAAATATATTTCCATGTTCTCAATTGGTGTCCTCACTGCCACTATTCTTTGCTTTTATCTGAGCATCATAAGCTGTGTAATTTATCCTTAACCATCTTTTCATTGTAGAAATGGGACCCCCATTCCTTTAGAGGTAAGTCAATTAGACAACAATCATTGTGAATGATATATTAGAAACAGGTGACTTCTCTTCTTTGAACATATTATTTTCATCTTTAAACACCCCTTTCAGCTTCTGCTGAACTTACAGCAATTTTTTTTCTGACAATTTTAGTTCTTTGAACATTTTCAGGAATTGCATAATCCAATCACAATAACACACGGGAATTTGGGGTAAAACACAAAGTTGAATGACAGTGAGTCTCCCTTCTGGTTGTTTGGCATTTTTTCTCTTTGTTATATGTTTGTTTACAGAAGTAACAAATGCAAAGGAATAGAAATAGTAGTATTTCATGAAAAGTATAAGGAGTTTTATGAAGTGAGTAATAGCAAAAGCATAGTTCTAGTTTTTATAACTATAGACTGAATAAACTCTGTAGTGATAGTTTGACTGCACTGTTGCACAGATAAAGGTTAAAAAAGAGTCATTGTTGTTACGTGCTGTTGAGATGGTTCTGACTGATAGGGATTGTATGCACAACAGAGCAAATATTGCCTGATCCTGCCTGCTCCTCTTAATGTGCATATGTTCAAGCCCATTGTTGTCACGGACCCTCTGTCTCCTTGATGACCTTCCTCTTTTTGCTGCCCCTCCATTTTATCAAACACAATGGGACTGTTTTCCAGGGACTGGTGTCTCCTGACAACAGGCCCAAAGTTAGTAAGGAGTCTTTTCATCCTTGCCTCTAAGGACCACTCTGACCATTCTTCTTCCGAGACAGATCGACTTGTTCTTTTGACAGTACATGATGCTTTCAATATTCTCTCCAGCACCACAACACAATTCAAATGCGTCAATTCTTCTTCAGTCTTCCTTATTCCGTGTCCAACTTTCACCTGCAGATGAGACCATGGGAAATGCCATAGAGTGGATCCGGTAGATAGTAGTCCCCAGAGTAACACCCTTGCATTTCGATGCTCTAAAGGGGTCTTGTGTAACAGACTTACCTAAAGGGAACTCATGTTTTGATCTCTTGATCCTTGCTCCCTTGAGTATTGATTTTGGAGCCAAGGAAGCCCAAATCGCTGAAGACTTCAACCTTTTCTCTGTTTCTCTTGCTGCTATTTATTGGCCTACTTGTGAGGCTTTGGCTCTTCTTTACATTGACTTGTGATCTATTCAATCCTTGATCTTCATCAGCAAGGGCTTCAAATCCTCCTCACTTTCATCAAGCAAGGTTTTGTGGGTCTGTATATCACTGTTTATTAATAAGCCTTCCTCCAATCCTGATGCCACAGTCTTCTTCAGATAAGCCAGCATCTCTGATTATTTGCTCCGCACACAGATTAAAGAAGATGTGACTATACAGTGTGATTGCAGACTTTTTCTGATGTAAACCAGGATATTCTCATGTTCTGTTCACACAAGTGCTTCTTGACGCATGTGTAAGTGCCTCATGAGTACAATGAAGTGTTCTGGAATTCTCAGGGTTCTCAAGGTTATCCTTAGTTTGTTATGGTCCATACAGTCAAGTGCTTTTGCATAACCAATAAAACACAACATTTTTCTAGTATTCTCTGCTTTTAACTAAAGTCCATCTGATAGCAGCAATGATATCCCTTGTTCCATGTCATTCTCTAAACCAGGCCTGAATCCTGAGCAGCTCTGAAGTATTGGTGCAGCTAATACTGGATGATCTTCAGAAGAGTTTTAGTGGAATGTGATATTGTTCTATAGTTTGATCATTCTGTTGTTAAAAAAAAAGCAACAAAGACATCAAGGAATATAAATTTGTAATTTCCACATTAGAGCTGCTATCCACCTTGTAATAACCCCTGATTACAAATTCCATTTTAACAACTGGTTCACTGAACTCAACAAAAAATTAGGTTTTCATTCTGCTGAACAGATGCAAACTGGCTGAATCCCACCACTGAATTGGTTTCGATAACAGTCTGAAACTTTCCTAAACATTATTCCCACTTCTCTGAGCTTTACTATTGATTATTCATTCAATCAATTCCACTTGCACTATTGCACTCTATATGGTAATCTCTGTGCTGTTCTAGGAACAAGTACAGACAAGGCAGAATAAGAAAAGGCCCCAGACATCTGGGCTCAGTGGAGAGATGATTACCAGTTTTGTTCAGTTTTCTTAATCCCAGGTGTGATACTTACATAGTCTCGTGTCAACCTGAGGATAGTAAGAATGAGGGGATAGAGTCCATCAGGTCGCAGCCTGATGAAGCTTCTTTGTGCACATGGCCTTCTCATGAGAACTTCCACTCTTTTGACCTTGAGGTGGGCTCTCCTCTCTGTTCCACATTCCTGTTGACAAGCCACATGGAGTCTTGCTGGTGGCAACCAGAGGCCTGGAGCTGGAAAAGCCACCCGGAGGTGCTTCTGTCACCACTGGATTCACAAGACTTTCTACCCTCAGGCCTGCGACCTTCCTGCATTCGGCACCATTGCATGTGCTGTGTGAGTCTGAGGGAAATGTATGATCGTATCAGACACATGGGCAAATATTGGGCTTAAGGACTTGATCTCGATTGTGCTGGGATGTTTTCTCAGTATACAATTGCTCTTTGATAGAAAACTCTTTATTGCACACATATGAGTGTCTCTGGATTTCTTTGTCTAGCCAACCAGCTTAATAGCAAACATTATTTTTTCTCCGGAAACTCCCAATACTGTAACCAGGATACGCCGACGTTTCTTCAAAGCAAGATTTGATGGGATTTATTTAAGAGATTCAGTAGCAACCAGTAATAATATTACTAATTGAATACTTGTTATGTGCCAGACACTTCTCTCGGTGCATGTGGGATGAATAGAAGACTTTCCCGCAAATCCAATGTATTCACTAGATATTAGAAACTGTTTTCCAGCGCTTGGTGGGAGGTCAAATGCTTAGAGATATTCTCCCTAGAGACTCCAGTCAGCCAGATGCCACTATCTCTCCCTCAAAAGATAGGGATGACTCCCTGCTGTTAGAACAATGGTCACTCCCCCTGAGAGCTTTGGCTAAATCAAGTTCGCAGCCCAAGGGCTATCAAGGTTAGGCCGCTGTCATGAATCTAAGGTCTGGCCATCTTGTCACATGTGGGACCCCAGTCTCAGTACCATGTTGGGTACCAAATGTCAGAGGAGCCATCCTCTAACACATCATTGCAGGTCCAGGAGGTACAATTACACCCTGATAATAAATAAAGGTTAGAGTAAAGTCATAGGAAATATGAGAGTAACGATAATGGAGTCAGATGCTATATGGTAGAATGCTCACCTCAGCCCCAGTTGAGGGTCCATGTGGAGAGAGAGTGTGTGGGCAGGAGAAAGAGAGGGTGTGGGGAGAGGGAACAGAGAGGAGGAGGAGGCAAGAAAGAGGAGTTCGAGGAGAAGAGGTGGCCAAGAGAGAGCTGACCAAGGCTTATAAATCTTTTGGGGGATGTGCAAGTCCCCTAATTACAGGTAAGGACATACGTCACAGGAAAGGATTGTGCTATGGATAATACAGTGATGGGAGGGATGATCTAGGGACATACACATAATAGGAAGCAGTGGTATTGGGGTCCCACATGTGACAAGGGCAAACCCCAGACTCATGATGGCAGCCTAACTTTGGATGTCACTGAACAGATTGGACTTGTTTTCTGGCTCTTCATAGAGACCATTAACAGGAAGGTGTGAACCCCACCTACCAGGACCAGACTGATGGTTAGCAGGCTTCAGGGAGAGGTGATCTATTGTAATGTAACAGCAGGGGCTAGACCTAACCAGTTTTTGGAGGAGACCTGGTTGGGAGAAAGTCTTATATTAATTCCACAGGCATTTAATATATTTTATCACAGTTCTCCATTCATTTTCATAACATATAAGATAGATATTATTACTTTAACCATGATAAAGTCGAGCCCAGGCTCAAATAACGTGTCTGAAATTACACAAGTAGGTTTCAAAAAGTGTATGGAAGACTTCCATTACAGTTTACTCTCATATTTCTGTGCACTTTTTGAATCTCCCTTTTACTCATGTTAAAAGGAAAATCAAGGTCATGACAATGACTACAGAGTGCCTAAATTGCAATGTCAGCCTTTTATATTTTGCTATACAGAGCCTTTCATAACTGAGTCCTGCAACCTCAACTCACCTTGCACTTGTCTCTGCCTCTCACTTATGTTCCCAGATGATGCCGTTGGTTTGCCTTTGAGTATTAACCTCAAGTTTGGTGATTAAAACCCTCCCTGTTGTGCTACAAAAGGTAGGTTTGGCCAAATGCTTCACTGTGAGTCTAGTCAGCAAAATGCTAAGGAGAAGTTCTAAACTATAACAAGTGTCGTCAGAATCGACAGCAAAGGGTTTTGTTGTCTTTTACTTGATTTAGGAAAACTGAGCCATTGGAAGTGATTGACATATCTCTCATCTTGATTTTAGCCACCTTGTCTGGTTCTTTCCTTTACCCTAATGACTCTCCCTCTACACCTGGCTACCTCCACTTACTCTGTAAAACACAGATCAGAATTTTCTAGAGCTTCCCATTGAGAATTAATATTCTTTCTCAGACATATATGTAGCAATGGTTGAAATTATCATCATACTTTTTGTGTGAGAATCTTCTTAGATGTGCTTTTCTGTCCTAGGCAGCTAGCTCCTTACAGAGTCCATCTAAATTTCCAGAGGGAATACAGCAAAATAACTGGTGTACACTTGAATTAGCGAAGAAGGGTATGAATGTAGTTCATGGCACAACGTGTAACCACGATGCCACCTGGGCTCCTCATGAGTAAATGTAAATGCTCTATTTTCTACATTCCGTTTCCATCCAAGTCCAGAGCTCCCTGAGTACCAGGGATAGTGTGTGGTTTGAAAGTTGTAGAGATTGAGAACCTTTTTTGGAGGAGGTCTTCCATCTTTTTCAGTATCTGATTAAAGCTGTAACCCCCTTCTCTAGAGAGGAAATGTACACACCCTCAATATGTTTGATGTGAAAAAACAGATTATTGTCATCAGGTTGATTTGGACTTGACCACATGTGTGTCAGAGTAAAATATATTGGACAGCACTAGATTTCAGTAGGGTTTTCAAGACTGTGATCTTCGGGAAGTAGATCGCTTGGCTTTTCTCCGGAGGCACTTTTTGGACATCTTAGTGTCCAGCCATTTAGTTCGCAGTTTAGCCCATAACCATGTACACCACCCAGGAACTCCATGTTTGATAGAGAGGTAGGAATATTTGGACTCCCCGATGCTTATCCCATGGAGATCTTTGGGGTCTTGGAACCCATGTTTGCAACTCCAGCTCTAGAAAGGAAGTCTGGGAGGGATAGGGATTTGGTTGGAATTCTCTGCCTTCCTTCGTTCTTCTGGGACATTGCATTTCTTCCTGAATGAATAATTTTGCCTTTTGCTACAGAAATTTTTCCTGGACAATGTTGTTTTTTTTTTTCCTCCCCTCGTGTTGTTGCTGCTTCCGTGAGGCACTTTGTTATAACCCTAGAGAGTGACTTGGGAAAGCCTTGAAAATGCTGAGTAGGGTAATTAAATGTAATTAAGTTGGTCTAAGTTGCATCTGGCTTACTTCTTATTAGTTATGTGGCAAGTTACTTCACCCCTGGGACTCTGTTTTCCTCATTGCTGAGATCAGGCTAATAATAACAAACCCACAAGGTGTTAAAGAGATAACATCCCAGAGTGGTGCCCAGGGCAAGATCTAGGATGTGGTTTGTGCTCAAAAACTATACCCTTGTCATCCTAGACTTTACAGATCTCCTGATTGTGTCAGTTTTTAATGGCATGCTCTCATTTTGACCCCTCTCCTTCGTAAAGGTGAGGGGTACTGGTGGCTGTCCTTCCCACTTGCTGTCACTTCCATCCATCTGGAAAGGGGGGACATCCACATGTCTTTGCAGATCTTGCTATTCCTCTATGAATGTTCACCTGGGATCAAACATTTATATAAAAACCTTTCATTCAACCTTGAAAGTTGGAAAGGCCTATTGTTTCTTAATGTTTTGTGCTCTGCTGTTCTTCTCATAAGTTGATGGAATCTAAAATGTGCCTTTATGGGCTTTTTGGAATAAATCCCAACCTAAATACTTTATTTTAATGGTGACTTCAGCCATAGCAACCTGTTTGTCGTTTTCTTTGCAAAGAACTGTGCGATTTTGAAAGCAGCCCTCTGCAAACACAAACAGCATAGCCTGGCTTCTCATCAAGTCCTGTGTAGATGGATAGGTTTTGTAAATGGAAGAAATTGTGCATTCTCTTTATTTCAGGTGGCTGGGGTTTGACTGAAGCATCTAAGCAGCCCCGAGGCCATGTAGTTTAGTGCTCTTGACACCATTCGGCCATCTGCCACCCACATTGCCAACCTTCTTGTCCTCCCCTCCAACTTTACTTGGAGACAGAACAACTTTGTTGATTTTAAATCCGAGCAAAGGATAGTCTGAATAACTAACCACTTTGGTTTGTTAGAGAATCATCCTGATATGCAAAAATTATGAGGCAGTCCTGTGTTTGAATCCAATGACTGCCATATGTCAATGGTGTGTCTTTGGGCTCATCATTTAACTTTTATTTCACCAACAGGAGCCCTGCTCTCGTAGTGGTTACAAGTTGAGATGCTAATTGCCAGTTTAGCAGTTAAAAACCCACACCTGCTCCATGAGAGAAAGACGGGGCTTTGCATTCCTTCAGAAACTAACCCCTTTCTACCCTATTCCAAAGCATCACTAAAAGTTGGCATGGACTCAATAGCAGTGAGGTCACAACAATTTTCTTTTCAAAGAACCTGAAATGGTCATTGTATTAGTCCGAGTAGACTACAGAAACAAATTCATAAGCACACATGTGTATTTAAGGGAGAGGTTAATATATAAGAGCAACTATACATTAAGGAGACATCCCAACTCAGTCCAGTCCAAAGTCATAAGTCCAATATTAGGTCATGTGTCCGATACCAATCCATAAGTCCTCTTTAAACTCACAAAGAACATATAATGACACCAGGACAATCATAGGCCAGTGGGTGCAGATCTTGTGTATCCAGTGGTGGTAGAAGCATCTCTGTGGCTTCTCAAGCATCTCAGCATTGGCAGGAGTTTCTGTGTGACTTTTCTGGCTTCAGAACTCTGGTTCCACCAGGGTAAGCTCATGTGGCTTCTCCTCCCAGATGTATGACAGGGAATCAGCCTTGTCTCTTGTCAGTAGAGTGTCTCCAAGGGACTGAGCAGTGTTCAATCTGTCCTGGATTCCCTGTGCTCTGAGCTCCTATTTATACCAGTGGTAAATGTTTTGATCTAGTCATTGTAAGGTAGAATTGAGGTCAAGCTATTGGGCCTGGGGGAAGGGAGCACTAAAGAACTGGAGGGAAGTTGTGTGTTTCCTTGATGCTCTACTGCACCCTGACTGGCTCATCTCTTCCTTGTGGCCATTCTGACAGGGGAGGTCCAATTGACTACTCATGGAATTTGAGTCTCCGCTCTGCCCTCCCCCTGATTGCTGATGACAAAATGGGTGCATAAGCAAATGTGGTGAAGAAAGCTGATGGTGCTGGCCTATCAAAAGATACGGCATCTGGGGTCTTAAAGGCTTGATGATAAGCAAGCATCCATCTAGTTGAGAAGAAACGGCCCACACGAAGGAAGCACACCACCCTGTGTGATCATGAGGTGCCCAGGGGATCAGGTATCAGGCATCAAAGACCCAAAACAAAACAAAAAAAATCATATCAGTTCAAACTCTTAGTGACCCTGTGTACAAAAGAATGAAACGTTATCCAGTCCCAGGCCATCCTCAGCCCATTGTTGTAGCCACTGTCTTGCACCATCATGTTGAGGGTCTTTCTCTTTCTTTTCTGCACCTCCACTTTACCAGACATCATGTCCTTTCCTTGGGACTGGTCTTGACTGTCCAAAGTACCTAACATGAAGTCTTGCCATCTTTGCTCCTAAGGAACATTCTGACAATACTTCTTTCAAGACAGATTTGTTTGTTCTTTTGGAAGTCCATAGCACTTTCAATATTTCCCCCCAGCACCGTAATTCAGATGCATCAGCAATTTGGTTTTCCTAATTCAGTGTCCATCTTTCATATTTAAAGAAGGCAATTGAAAATACCACAGCTTGGACCAGACTCACCGGAGTCTTCAAAGTAACATCCTTGCTTTTGAGCATGTTAAAGAGGCACTGGACCATAGATTTACTCAATACAATGCATCATTTGAACTATATTGACTGCTGCTTCCATGACCCTTAATTGTAGATCTAAACAAGGCAAAATGCTTGACAATTTCTATCTCTTCCCCATTTTCATTGTGATATTACCTGTTGGTTCAGTTGGGAGAATTTTTGTTTTCTTTACATTGAGTCATTATCTATATGTTGAAGGCCATGATCCTTATCTTCATTAGCAAGGGCTTCACGCCCTCCTCACTTGCAGCAGCCAAGGCTGTGTTATCTCCATATCACAAATTGTTAATAAGATTTCCTCCGATCCTGATGCCTCATTAGTTTTCATATAGCCCAGCTTCTCTGATTATTTCTTCAGCATACAAGTTGAATGAATATGATGAAAGAATACGACCATAACACACACTTTTGCTGATTTTAAACCATGTGGAGTCCTTGTTCAGGTGATGGCCTCTTGGGCCGTGTATAGGTTCCATAGCAGCACAAGGCAGTGTTCTGTAATTTTCAATCTTCTCAAGGTTAACAAGTTGATTGTGATCCACATAGTTGAATGTCTTTGGATAATCAATAAAACACAAGGGAGAACTTTTGGTATTCCCTGCTTTGAGTCAAGCTAGAGCTGCTGTCAGCAGTGATCTCCCTCGTTGCACATCCTATTCTGAATCTACCTTGCATTTCGTGGCAGCTACCTGTCAATGTACTGCTACAACTATTGTTGAATGATCTTCAGCAAAATTCTACTTGCCGGTGATTTTATGGTATTGTTCTGTCATTTCCACATTCGATGGGTTCACCTTGCTTTGGGCTGGGTACAAATAAGGATCTCTTCCAATGGATTGGCCATGAAGCTGCCTTCTAAGTTTTTGCCATAAATGAGTGAATGCTTCCATTGCTTCATCAGCTTGTTGAAACATTTCAGTTGGTGTTCTGTCAATTCCTGTAGCGTTCTTTGCTTCCTCATGCCCTCAGTCCAGCTTGGACATCCTCCGTTCATATGCTCGGTTCTTGACCGCATGCTGCCTCTTGAAATGGTTAAAGGTTGTCTATAAAGTAGTATTTTTCTGTTTTATTTTCTTTTGACTTGTCACGTTCCATGGCTGATTTCTTTAAATGCTGTTTTATATCACAGTAATCATGTATGCTCAGTTAAAAATATCAATCTGCTTTTGGAGAGGCAGAAATCATCGCTTCCTGTCTCTCCACTCACCACCCGCCATGACACCCACCCATCCACAGTGGCAAAGACATGGAATGGTTACCTTTTCCTTCTGGAATGTTAATTCTGTAATGCTAAGTGTATGTATACATATATGTGTTTTTGTATGTATGTATGTGTATATGTGTGTCTTTGTATGTATGTATTTATGTATGTATCTGTGTATTCGTGGGTGCACGTGTATGCGACTTTTTCAAGCCAGATGTTATTTTTTATTTCTATCTCTGTGCCAATAAAGATGTAGTTTCCTCCCAAATCACCAAACCAAAACTACTGCTATCCAGTCAATTCTGACTCATAGCTACCCTATATGGCAGGGGTTCTCAACCTTCCTTCTACCTCGACCCTTTAAAACGGTTCTTCATGTTGTGGTGACCCCCAACCATTAAATTATTTTCATTGTGACTTCATAACTGTAATTTTGCTACAGTTATGAATTGGGTTGCCCATATGAAAAGGTCGTTCAACCCCCAAAGGGATTGTGGCCCACAGGTTGAGAACCACTGCTATATATGGTTTCCCTGACTGTAAATCTTTCAGGAGCAGCTTTCTCCTTGAAGCAGCTGGTGAGTTTGAAATCCCGATCTTACAGCTAGCAGATCAATGTCTAAAATGCAGTCTCATCAGGGTTCTGGTTTCCACATCCTTGGACTAAAGGAGCGTTAGTTGCACTGTGAGTTAGACAAAGGGCTACTAAGTGCAAGGTCAGGAGTTCAAACCCATGGACTACTCCAAGGGAGAAGCATGAGGGTGTCTTTTCCCATAAAGAAGGGTTATTTTTGAAATAGGCTTGATGGCAGCAAGAAAAACCTGGTTTTTCTCAGGTTAAATGAGTGCTCTGTAAATCACACAGCCTTCTCTGGAGCTCCTTATAGGCTGCACCCCACCCCAAGCTTGTTCATGCGAGAGAAGGAGAGCTTTGATGGGGCAGTGTTGACAGGTTTAAACCCACAAGCAGCCTTCCCACCAGCACTAGCTGCTGTTTTTTCGCAGTTGAAATTACTCAGGGAAGCCCAGGCCTCCTGCAAAATAGGCTAGCATTGCAAATGCAAAAGCTTTCAGGATGACCAGAAATCCAGAAAGAGCTCTGGGGACCCCGTTCGAAGAGGATCAGAGTAGGTGGTGGTGGGTGGAACAGGGGGGAGGAAGGACTTGTACAGAGGCTCTTGCACAGGTCTGAGAAGGAAGGAATAGAAAGCAATCCTTCTCAGAAATAAGAGCTGAATATATGCTGACCAGCCTCTGGAAGGCAAGGGGAGATTTCAGAATGCTCTGTTGTGATAAAAGGTTAGAAATTTAGTAAAAAGTCACATTCATCCTTGCATCAGATTCAACCATGGAGTGGGAGGGAGGGAGAGAAAGAAAGGAGGGGAGGTGAGAGGGGAGGAGAGGAGAGAAACATTTCAACTAGAATAAAATTCTTAAAATATTTTAATAAAAATAGGCACCAAGCTAAAATGGAAGACTTATCAAGTTGTCGAGATGGAAGGACTTTCAATGGATAAAAATCACAGAATCAAAGATTGATGTACTCCATTGTATTTTTCAAAAAGTCCTTTGATTTAAAAAGAAAATGTTTAAAAGGAGCAAAATGAGACAATATCCTGAGCAAAGATAGAAAAACCAAGGCTTGTTATTTTTAACATTAAAGTGCTCATACAATCATTATTATAAAACCACTGAGATTCTAAAAGCTAAGATAGACAGGAAATATTTTTTTGAATCACAACGAGGAATCACAAGTGCTTCAGAAACACTTGGGGAAATGTTCACCCTGACTAGTAATCAAAGAAATGCAAATTAAAATGGAGGTACTATTTTCAGTTAGCAAATAGGCATCATCTCCAAAAGATGAAAATGCCCGAGCTGATCAAGGTGTGGTGAATCTGACATTCATACCCTGCAAGATACAGGGGAAATTGTACAGACCTTTGGAAGCAACTTAGACATCAATGCGTATCAAGAGCCTTAACAATATTCACACTTTTAAATTCAACTACTCTACTTCCAAGGCAACAATCCTAAATGCAGCCAAAATTGTTGTTGCTTTGTACGCACACACACATGTGAGCGCGCGCCACTTCAGTGCTGTGTTATTACAATGGTGAAAAGGAGAAGGCACTTTCAATGTTCCCCCCAAAAGAGAAAAAAAAGCAATAGAATATACTGACCGCACTATTCAAACCTATTTAGTGGTGAGTCAGGCCAACCGGGATCTTGTCCCAGCTTTGCCTCCTCTGAGTCCCCTGGAAATGCTGCCTTAAATTTCTGGTTATTCTAACTGATCTGTAAAATTAAACTCACGAGAGTTTGCAGGATATTTGCCTAAATCTTGGGTCCTTAAGATGCTCTTTGACCAGGGGCCTCTCCTGCTTTCTCAGTACGGGTATAGCACCTGGAGCCGTCCTCTTAGCTTGTTGGGATACACATTCTGAAGAGTCAAAGGATTCTTGTGGCTGGAGGGTTCCACGCAGGAAGCATTAACAGAGAAGAGTTCTGAAGACTTCCAAAAGGAGTTGGGCAACAGCAGGTGTATCTGGGCACAGCTACTATACAAGTCCACGGGGAAGAGCTGCAAGGACTTCTACAAACCTTACTAGCCTACCTCTCACCATGTCTCTTGTGACACTGCTAACTCATTTAGAGCAGCATAGGAATTTTATGATAAACCCTTAGACTGGTAGACTGGGGAGATGTTTGGGAATGCCACAGTGAACATGCCATGCGTTAATGGAAAATTCTCTCTTTGTGCTACTCACACAGTGCAGGATTCTTAGTGGCATGTATTGCCTTCCAAGTTAGATAAGTGGAAATGAACGAGCTCCTCTCCATAGCACTAATAGTCTTGTTTCTATCCTCAATGTCAGCATGTTTTCCTTTTTTAATAGGGCAGGCACACTGCCTTGTGATTGCTCTTTTTCAATAAGCCAAATATCTTTATATCAAGCCTATTTTCCTTTAATTAAGAAAAATCAACATGCAGCCAAAATATACGCCACTTCTGGAGATGGTTATCATCATTAACTTTGGGGTGGTTCAACAGTAATGTATTGACTACCTATTTTGTGCCCACTGGGTGCACAGTAGCAGTCATCCCTCATTACCTATTATCAAGAAAAAAAAAAGACACTTGTTAAGTCAGTCCTGCTCACAGCAACCCTGTGTGTGTCACATGAAAACTGTATGTCATGGGTCATGTTATTGGCTGTTATCTTTTCATTGTAGGTACATTTTATTATTTTAGGTGAAATTTTATACAGCAAATTAGTTTTCTAGTCATTAATTCACACACCAGTTGTTTCATGACACTGGTTGTTATCTCCACAATGTGTCAGCCCTCTTCCCATCTCCACCCTGCCTTTCTGGTTCTACCCCTCCAATTCCCCTGCCCTCTTTGCTTCTCGACAAGTGTAGCCAGTTTGCACAGTGTTCGCTGCTCTAAGGGGTACATTCTTAATGGGGGTTCTTGTGTGTTTTACAGGTCAATCTAGTATTTGGCTAAATGTTGACTTCTGGGAGTGATTTCAGGTCTAGGTGAAAAGGATGTCATAGAGCAGTGGTTCTCAACCTGTGGGTTGCGACCCCTGTGGGGTTCAAACAACCCTTTCACAGAGGTCACTCAATTCATAACCATAGCAAAATTATAGTTACAAAGTAGCAATGCACGATTTTATGGCTGGGGGGGAGGGCAGTCACCACAACACCAGGAATTGAATTAAAGGGTCACAGCATTAGGAAGATTGAGGACCAGTGTCTTAGAGTAAGTCTGGAGGTGTCCCTATTCCTTATTTGTCTAGTAAGTTTGCTCTGTTTCATGGATTTGAATTTTGTTCTTTTTTTCTTCTTCTCTCTTTCTAATCTGGACATTCTTTGGTGTCCCTGGTCTAAGTGGTTGCTATTTGGGTACCTTTTCCTAACTGGGTATCATCTAATCCTTCTCATCTCTAGTTCAAAGAGATGGTGGTTCATGTGAGCCATTAGTCCTGCAGATTAATTGCTTCTTTGAGTCTTTAGTTTCTTTTCCACGCCATTGCTTTAGATGGAAAGAGACTAGCAGTTGTATGTGAGATTGCTGACCACAGCTTCTTAAGACCCAGGTTCAATCACCAAGCTAGAAGATGGAAAGTTATCTTTATGACCTTTGTTATTTTGATTGACCTAGGTGTCTCTCAAGACTAGGGTTCTTAGTCTTCAAGGCCAGTAGCTCAGCCCCCCAAAGTGTTTAGATATGCCTAAGAAGTTGCCATAACTGTGCCCATGGGCTCTTTACCGGCAGTTTGTGGCAGCACCATCCTTCCCTGTTTTGAAATGACTTTGTCAGAGGTCAGCTGTTCATAGCTGATGGATTCACTTTAGAGTCCCAATTCAGTTTCTTTGGTTTACCTGTACCAGGTGGTTTGACCTCCATGGTCAAATAGTAAGTTCAGAGATTTGGAAGACTAAGGGTTTTATTTTGTTTTTCAACAATGCTTCAATATTTGGGGGAAGATTACATTTTTGTTTTGTTAAAGAGGTTGTTGGGATTAAATCAGAACTGTATTATGTCTGTGGGCTCTTTTGGGTGGCAATGACATTGTGACAGTGTTAAGTCTTATAATCATCTGAGCTGGAATTTTTTTCATTTATGGAAGTCTCTTTTGGTTGCTTTCAATGTTTTATACTTTTCTTTTTTGTAGTTGTCCTGGGAGATTTATTCCCAGGTGTTTTATTTTTTGGTGGTGTGCTAGAGGAATTTACTTGATAAGGTTCTTCTGGAGATATGCTCGGTAACGCTCCACATGACTCTTTTCCTGATGAGTCTGGATAAGAGAAAGGAGAGGGTAGCTACTGACAGGGTCATTTTTATTCCATTATAAATGGTTGTTAGAGGGCTAATTGTGATTGTCATCCTGTTGGGTATAGAATGAGCCACTTCGATATGGAGTGGCCATATAGAAGCAGTAGGAAATATCTTACTATCATGAAGAGAGAAGTGCAAAAATTGAGCATATCCTGACGTCTCAACTTATGGAACCTTCTTGATGCAGGAGACAGCTGTGACAGCAGAGGGGAAGCAGAGGAGTAGCAGAAGGAGAGACAAGAGCCACGGCGTGAAATAGAGCAATGGACTTCCCATCCATGGATCGAGTGGGGTTCTGTACCTTCAGACAGGAGGCTGGCTGGTGGAGTCACGCACTCCACTGCGAGAGGCAGAGTTGCTGACTCCTGGAGGTAGAACTGAGTGCCTTCACGCTGGGGCCTATGGCAGATTGGCATGCCCTGTGGGATTTACTTGCAGTCATAAAATAGCTGTTTAATAGGGCCCAAGCAGGGCAGAGGGCAAGGAGTCCTATGGTTGAGAGACTCAGAACCAGAAATAGGCATACATCTACAGCACAACTGAGAAGAGACTGTCCTGTCTGAGTATTTATATCCTGTGAATTTATAACCTAACCTGTTCGTTAGCCCCCTAATAAGCCCCACAATGACAAGTGTCGACTGTGGATTCTATGTGGCCATTGCAATCAATTCCTGAAGCCTGCAAAGGAGCATCAGAGGAGTGTGAAGGAAGTTGGAGGGTGGAACCACATCTGACTTCAACCTCATAGGAATTGGCTCTGGGTTGATATGGAGTTTGATTCTCCTCCCTCCTTGTGAAGTTGAAGGAGATCAAGTACTGTCTTGCACCCCACTCCTCTATTGTTTTTCAGCTAGCTATTGTCAGTGGTTTTCCTTTCCTGATTTTCTTTTTAAAGCGGTCCATGATAGGATAGAAAAATCCAAGATATTTTTTAATTTTGATTTTATACCCGGCCACTTTATTGAACCCTTATCTTGGTTAAGACCTTATCTTGGGGACTTTGAGATGTTCTACATATATGGTCATCACCTGCAACTAGGAATAGTTTTAATTCCTCTTTACCAATTTGGATACCTTTCATTTCTCTTCCCTGCCTTATTTCTCTGGCTAGGACTTTCAGTGCAATGTTGAAGAAGAGTGGGATAATGGGCATCCTTATCTCCTCATCAAGGGGAATGCTTTCAATCTCTCTCCACTGAGAACCACGCTGGCTGTTGGTTTTATATCTGTGTCTTTATTATGTTAAGGACTTTCCCTTATGCTCTGTTTTAGTGAGAGTTTTTATTAGGAAAAGTGGTTCGATTTAGATAATCACTTTTCCTTTTGTTTTATTTATGTGGTAAATTCCACTGATTGGTTTTGCTCTTGCATCAGTGATATGATTCCCATATGATCATGATGTGTTATATTTTTTATTTGCTGCTATATTCTGTTGGAGAAAATTTTCTGAGAACTGTTGCCTGTATATTCATTCATGCGAGAAATGAGCCTATGGTCTTCTTTTCTTTTGTAGCATCTTTGCCTGTCTTTAGTAACAGATTATGTTGTTCTCATAGAATGAATTTCTTTCTATGTTCTGCAATAGTTTGAGTAGAATTGGTATCAGCATTTTTTCTGAATGTTTGGTAGCACTTACCCATGAAGAAACCTGAACTGAGCCTTTGCTGTTGCTGGGAGTGTTTTCATGAATCTTCAGTTTTCTTTTATGATATGAGCCTATTTCAGTCTACCTCTGTTTTAGATTAGGTGGATTCTGCACTGCTAGAAATTTACTCATGTCTCCGAGGTTTTTAAATACAGCTCACACCTTCTCAGTGTGATAGGCAGGTATGGTTGAGTTGATTTGGACTCATAGCCACTCTGTGTACAACACAAGGAGACACTGCCCCGTCCTGCAGCATCCTCACAATGATTGTCTGACCCCACAGTTGCAGCCAGTGTAGTCATCTATCTCCTTGAGGGATTTCTCCTTTTTCACTTCCCTCCCACTTTACCAAGTGGGATTACTTTCCCCAGCAGCTGCTATCTCCTGATGAACATGCTCAAAGTATGTAAAATACTTTTTCATAAGGACCTTAAATAAGCTTTCTTATCTTGATTTTGGTTGTGATCTTTGTGGCAGCAGATTGCCATCTCTTTCTTACATGGCTCCATCAGTTGGGGTTGAAATGCTAACCTCGCATTTAGTAACCAGATGCAAATTGTTTGCCCCACTCAGGAAGCTCGAGAATAGTAGTATCTATTATGAGTTACATGTGTATCTATTAAGCAGCCCCTGGGTGGTGTAAACAATTCAGTGCTGTGCGACCAACTCAAAGCTTAGCTGTTCAAATTCACCCAGAGGAGTCTCTGATGGAAGGGCTGGCAATCTGCTGCTGAGAAATCACAGCTATTGGAAATCCTATGGACTAAGTTGTTCTCTGTCTGTAGGTCTGAATCAATTCTATGGCAACCAGCTATCTGGGTGATTGACGTACTTAGTATACCAGTTATATATGCTGAGCCAAACTTCAGAGAAGCTGGATTATATAAAGAAGACTACAACATCAGGATGGGAGGAAGACTTTTTTATTGGGGGCTCATACGTCTCTTGTCACAATATATCCATCCACCCATCCATTATGTCAAGCACATTAGTACATATGCTGTTGGGAGGGAGTCTTATTAGCAACATTTCGTATGAAAATGACACAACCTTGGTTTCTGCAAGTGAGGAGGAATTGAAGCACTTGCTGATGAAATCAAGGATTATAGCCTTCACTGTGGATTACATCTCAATGTAAGGAAGGCCCCAATCCTTAGAACTAAACCGATAAGTAACATTATAATAAAAGGGAGAAAAGGTTCAAGTTGTCAAGGGTTTTGTCTTACTTGGATCCACAGTCAATGCTGGAAGCAAAGATCAACAGATGAATGACATTAGGTAAATCTGTTGCACGAGACCTTTTGAAACTATTGAAGAGCAAGGATGTTACTTTCAGAACTGACCCAAGCCACGGTAAGCTCTGTTGTATCCTATTAAGGCGACCAGACATCCTGCTTTTTATTAATTTTTCCCGCATCCCACGGTGTTTTAAAATTAAATAAATATATTACGATACTATTTTTGCATTCTATGAGCATCTTTATTGCTCCGTATAGACCACATTTCTCATCAAGAACCTCTCCTCCTCCCGGTCAATGGTGTCTTGCTTAAAATATGGTCACTTTAATCATGCGCATGTGAAGGTTAGACATTGGATAAGGGAGACCATAGAAGAACAGATGCACTTGAATTGTGGTGCTGGAAAAGAATATTGAAAGTACCATGGGCTGCTAACAGGACAAATGAATCTGTACTGTGCGATGATGAGCGAGCTCCTTCAGGAAAGGGTGGCAGGATTTTGCCTTACATGCTTTGGACATATTGTCAAGAGAGTCTGGTGCCTGGAGAAGGACATTATGTTTGGTCACGGGGAGGGGCAGCCAAACAAAGGAAAGCCGTGGATGAGTTGGATTGACACTACGGCCGCATCAATGGGCTTTTGTAGGGACAATTGTGAAGAGGCACAGGAGGCGGCAGGGCTTTGTTCAGTTATGCATCGGATCCCCATGGGTCAGAGCTGACTTGATGGCACCCACCACCACCACCAGTATACCAGTTCTGTATGGAATGAATGTGGAAATGAATGCACAGTCTCACATGTTTCCTTGATTCACAGGGAATGAAAGCACAGGATGGAGCTGAACAGGTAACCATAACATGAGGTTCCACGAACCCCACAACCAAAGAACAGAGATGGGATTCAGTTCAGGAAGGATAATTGTGGGAGGCTTTCCAGAGGTACTGACTTTGAGGGAGGGCATTGAAAGTAAAACCATATCAGGATGGTGCAGCACACCTGCATCCTTCTAGGCTGTTGAAGCCTTTTCACAGCTCACGGCACTTTCCATATTCTTCTCCAGCACCACAATTCAAAGGCATTGATTCTTCTACACAGGCAGTGTGGAGCATGGCTTTCACGACAAAGAAAACTCTGGATTAAATTGGCGTTCAGTCCACTGCCAGCTATGTGTGTTGGAAATGCTCCTACGTCAGTGTGAGGTTCCCTGTCCTCACATGCAAGATGGACAAGGCAATTCCTATCCTAGGGACATGCCTAGAACTGGACCTTCCTCCATGTGGTCCTGACTTCATAAACAGAAAGCATTTCTCCAGAGTTGGAATGTGCTTGCTCCCTCAGATCTCCGCTTACCTTGTTTTGTGTGCTTTTTTAGCACGGGGCACCTACCATGCATACACTTCTGCTATTGATTCACTGGATGCTCTTGGTAAATCAATTCTCCTTTCTGTAATTCAGCTTCTTCCTTTATAAAATGAGGGAGGTGGACATGATGGCCAAATTTTCCATGTGAATTCTAGGTGGAGGGGCATCATATGCAAAGGTCCTGCGTGATATGATTATGGAGAAAGCACAAAGGACGTAAGAATAAGAAATAAAATCCTGGATGTAGGTAGGAATCTGAATCAGAGAGGTAAAGTAACTTTCTTAAGGTCACAGACTTTGTAAACAGGAGCTATGGGGCCTTGGTTTCAGACCTAGAAAACTAAGCACCATGCTCCTGCACCAACCATAATCAGTTACTGGTGAGCCGGCTCTGACTCTTGGTGTAGAACGGTGCACAGAATGCTCCATGGCAGATTCTTCAGAACTTTTTCTTCCAAGGTGCCACCCTGTAGACTCGAGCCTCTAACCTTCCAATTAGCAACTGAACTTGTTAACCGTTTTTGACCTTTTTTGAATTTTAGAAAGGGCCTACAGTCACCATGTTATTCTAAGTTGCTTTTAAGTCCACTGTGACCCTATCACCATATCTATTCACCATCACTGAGACATGCCAACTCACAGCAAGCCTGGAGGGCAGAATAGAATGGCCCGTTTTGGGGGTCTGAGGCTGTGAAAGTTGACTTTTAGGAGCCCTCTCCCCCCAATAGCAAGGCTGGGCATTTGGCAACATTAATCTCCAGTTGAATGCAAGGACATTGATAAAAGATCTCTGATAAGCTGATCCAATCATCATCATGCTTCCTTCTATGGAAATCAAAAACCAGTCTGTCTGGTAAGAAGTGTTTGCTAAGAGCTTAAGTGACACAAGGCCTTACCTTGCTCATGAGATTCCCATGGTTTGATTTAATGAGAAGGATGGTTTGCCTTTAATTTGTATATCCCTGATGGTGAGAGTCTGCTGGCAGAACCAAAAAGGAGGACTTGTAATATCAGGCCTGTAGCTCCCGGGCTTTATAAAGCCAACAGCAGGGCCTGACAACACCACTGCAACTCTCTCGGGCAATCCCCATTAAGTGTTGGAAGGAGACCTTTTGTTCAATGCAAAGCCGCCTGAACAGCAGAGTGTACTGTCCTAATGATTGTCTCTTAGGAGAGTGAGGAAGGAAAAGAGAAAATGAGGGAGATAGAATGAGCTTTGCAAGAATTTATTTACAACTAAATTGCACTTTAAGGGAATGCTGAAATTCTTGCTCTGCAAAGAAGCGATGTGGAAAGAAGCCAACAAATTGTCGGAGAAAGGCTTTGGAGTCAAGAAGACTTGAGCTAAAATACTGGATCTGCAATTACTAGCTCCATGACCTTGGCCAATTAACCTCTCTGAGAACAAATGTCCTCCACTGAAAATTAGGATAATACTGTACTTACATCATCGGATGATTATACAGGTTATGCTATGCCTCACCTATCTTTGCGTAAGTTTTTTCTTTGTCTTATTAATCAAAAAATAGGTACAATACACAGGAAAAGAGGAAATATCAGACACCCTAGGATGTCTACAAACAGTAGGCCCTAATTTGTGTGGTGGGTAGCCCTTGGACTCACTTGGAGAGGAGCCTCCTTTTAGGGAAACCTTCTATAAGCAATCAAGGTCATGAGCTCTAAGGAGAGGAGTAGGGACTTCAGCCTATTTTGGGAAGTAGATTAAATGGTACCATCATCTATGGAAAGGAGAATGCCCTCAGACCTGTGCATTTTAAAGGTATAATAGAAAAGATGAGTGTTTTCCTCCTCATAATCTCACTGACCTGAGATTATGAGGAAGAAAACATGTTGGGACAAATTCATTGAAGTCTGAAATTGAAATCAGAACAATTTTATTTTATGTAAACATACCTCAATAAAGTTTTGTTCTGTTTTTTAAAACAATATACATGCATTGAGAAGCAATGGTGGTATCAGGGTGCTTATAACCCATTGTTTTCTCTGTTTAAGTTTGGAAGGTGGACAAATGACCTTCTAATGAATGCCAAGACAGGTCAAAAGACCAAACCCACTGTCAGTGAGTGGATCCCTTAACAACACTATTTTAAAATCTGTATGGGCAAATAGCCTCCATTCCCTTCCTTGCAGCATCTAGGGGGTTCAAACCATCCAGCTTGATGTTTGTAGCTCAATTCTCAACTCACTGCACCACCAGACTGCATAAAATTCTAGTTTCTTCTGGTATGCATGGAACTGATTGGGGAAGTCCATGAAATGGCTCTTAAATATTTGCTCGAGAACTCAAAGATATAAAAAGTAAAGTTAAGGAGTCCAGGTGTCAAAGTGGTTAAATGCCTAGCCACTGAATGGTCAGTGGTTTCAACCCATCACTTACCCCATAGGAGGAAACACATGGCAATGTGCTTGTGTCAATATGCTAGGCCAGGTTGTCTAGAGAAATAAAAAAAAAAGTGACAGTCATCTATGTAGAAAAATAGACGCTTCATACTCACTGCCACCGACTTGATTCTGACTCAAGTGACCATATAGGACACAGTAGAACTGCCCCTTGTGGATTTCTGAGATGACGGTAACTCAAGGAGTAGAAAATCTGTTTTTCTTCCATGGAGGGACTGGTGGTTTCAACATATTGACCTTGTGGAATGTATCCCAACTGATAGCTACTATGCCACCAGGGCTACTAAGAGATTTATATCAAGAAGTAATTATAGAACATGGTAGCAACTTAGGCAAGACCAACTCAAGTCCACCAGTCTGATGCTAGTCCATAAGTTCCTCTTCCAGCTCACAAAACTGAAGGCTGTTGACACAGAATCAAGAAATAGAAAGGCTATAGACTGGGAGCTGCAGAGTCCCATGGATCCAAGGTTGTTGGCAACATGGCAGAGTGCTAACAGCCCATATGGATCTGTCCCTGGACTAGGCAGAGTTGGAAAGGCAGAAAGGAAAGTTCCTTTCCCATTTCTTACAAGATACTCCCCCCACCCCCGCTGGAGGTATCATCAGATGTGATCTGATTGATAGGTGGGACTCCACCTCTGCAATTTGATAAAAATTCCAGTTGACAGAAAGTCATCTAACTACCACAATGACAGCTTTGATATCCTTGGTGGCAGTTCTGTCTTGTCCTATAGAGTTGCTCTGAGTGAGGACCTACATGATGGCAATGGGCTTGGAAGCCAACTCTGTGTGGATTGAGTGCGACGATACATTATGGCAGAATACTCTGGCAGGTGCCTGAAGCAGGTTGCTTCTGGAAAAGCCTTTTGTGTGATCCCTTTCTGATCCGATCCTATCAGAACTACATAGTCGTCACTTTCTGGTACTCCTTATCTCCTCTGAGAATCACCAAAGTCTTGGCTAATGCTGAAGCCAGTCCTGATTGACTCACTGCTTTTCCCTCCTTCCCGCCTTCTCTTCCACTTGTCTCTTTCCTTCATTCTGTTTTATATGGAATTTTAAACTCTTGGGAGAATAGGAGTAGTACATTTTCATTTTCTGAAGTTGTGAAACCCTGGAATGATAGCAGTGATGAAGTCTTCTTACACAAGTTTCCAATTGTTTGTGGTCAGAACTGATACCAGTTCACTGTATCTGGCTGAATGGACCTGCCATCAGTCCTTGACCTCTGTATGGAGGCATGGTTTGTTATTGTTAATTGCCATGTGGTTGACTCCCACTCAGGAAGATCTTATGTATAACATATGTGAGTTATTGACATGATCTTTGAGTCCATTTTTGGCTGTGAGGTCAATATATCTCACTGAGGGTTTCCTTCAAATCTCACTGACTCCCTACTTCACTGAACAGGCTGTCCTTTTAATAGTGATCAGTCTTTCCTGGTGTTGTGTCCAAGATAAATGAACTGAGGTCTCACCAATGTCACTGTTAAGGAGCATTGATTTGTTGGACCACATTTAGAGATGTATTATTAAGGACCCAGTATCTGGTTGTGAGGGAGAGCCCTGGTGGCATAGTGAGTTATACATTGGTTTGCTAACCACAAGGTAAACAGTTCAAGCCCACCAGCCCATCTGTGAGAGAAAGATGAGTCTGTCTGCTGCTGTAACAATTCACAACCTTGGAAACCCGATACAGGATCACTGAGGTGACAGTCAACTCCATGACAATAGGTGACCTAACTGCGATAGCACCCTTTTCCCATGCCAGTGCAATAAAGAAGATTCTTATCTCAATGATGTTGTGAAAATCAAGGCACTTTGACTGCTCAAGTCATCATTCAAAATACTGCTGGACCGAGGACAAGTCACTTACTTTCTTAGGATGGAACACATATCTAGTACAGCAGTTATAAGGCCAAAAGCCCTAATGGTTAAAGTGCTCAGCTCCTCGTGGGGAGGCTGGTGATCCAAACTCACCAGCTGCTTTGTGAAGAAAGACGTAGCTGTTTGCTTCTGGGGAGGTTGAGAGCTACTAGAAATTACTGAGATTATTTACACCAAAAGGCCACAGGTCCAAGCACAGAAGAGAGGTTCTATAAATTCCTTAACTCTTCCTTGAGTCTTAAAAATTAAGACTCTCTGGAATCTTCCTATGGAGCCCTAGTGGCACAGTGCTGAAGTGTTGGGCTGCTGACAGTAAGGCCAGAGGTTCAGACCCACCAGTTCCCCTGCGGGAGAAAGGTGAGGCTGTCTGCTCCTGTCAAGATTGACAGTCTTGGAACCCCTAAGGAGGAATCCTACTACAAAGTTACTGAATCAGAATCAACTCTATGGGTTTACTTTTGGGTAAAATTGTGGTGAGTTTTCGAAGCCCATGGTTTGAAAGCTCAGGTGTGGCAGTCATGTGCTTATGCTAATTTCATGATTGAGATGTAGGGGTGGAGTCTCGCCTGTTAATCTGGAGATAGCCCTTGAGTAGCAAACGAGGGCTCCGTGTGGGCATGGCTTTCTCCTGAGACTTCTGCGAAATCTCACGGTATTTCCTTTGTGGAGATAGAGGTCATCTCCCCAGTTTTGGGGAGCTAGTCTCAGAGATGATGAATTACGGACAGGACAAGATGGCAGTGTCCGAGTTGCTGCAAGAGCCGGAGGAGAAGCCACATGGCCTTGCCCTAATGGAACCAGACATCTGGAGATGGAGAAGCCACGTGGAGACCCCTGCCAGCACTGAGTTGCCTCTATCATCACTGGATGCTGTTGATGGACCCTGAACCCTGGAAATGAGGAGCCATGAGGGGACCCCTGCCAGCGCTGGGACTCTGCACCCACTGGTCTGTGACTTCGTGAGTCAGAAGGAGACATTATAGACTGGTACAGTCAGGCATATTGGACTTAAGACTTTGTATATTCCCTTATAACAATATGCGTGTCTATGAGTTTGTTTCTCTAGTTTACCCAGACTAACACATCAGGAATGGATAATATTTCTGTTAGCAGTTTGAAACCACCAGCCACTCCTCAGGAGAAAGGTGAGTCTTTCTACTCCCATAAAAATTTACAGTCTCAGAAACATCCAGTGTCAATTCTATCCTGTATACAGGGTCACTGTGAGTCAGAATTGTCTTGATAGCATTGATTTTTTTAATTAAAAATCATTTTATTAGGGGCTCATACATCGTTTTTCACAATACATAAATAAGCATACTGTGCCAAGCACCTTCGCATGTCTGCTGCTATTATCATTCTCCAAACATCTGCCTTTTCCCTTGAGCTCATGGTATCGGCTTTTCCATCCTTTCCCCTCTTCCCCTGCTCTCCCTTCCTCATCAATCCTCAATGCTTTGTACATTATTATTGTTCTGTCATATTTTACACTGCCCGACCTCTCTCCCAACCCACTCCTTTGATGCCCGTCCTTCAAATAGGAGTTTATGTATATATCCTTGCAGTTGATTCCGTCTCTCTACCCCACCTTCTCTCCACCCTTCCAGCAGCTCCAATCTTACCACTGGCCCGAAGGGTCTCACCCATCTTGGTTTCCCCATATCTCCAGCTCCCCTCAACTAGTGTAGCTTCTCCAGCCCATCTGGATTTGTAAGGTAGAGTTGGGGCCATGATGGTTGGGGGGAGGAAGGCTTCAGGAACTAGAGGAAACTTGTATGCATCATCGCTGCCCGGCTGCACTGATCTGTCTCCTCCCTGTAAAGGGGTGACCAATTACCCACCAGCGGGCCTTAGGTCTCCACCCTGCTCTCCCCCTTATTCATAATGATGTGATTCTTGTTCTTTGATGCTCAATATCTGCTCCCTTTGCCCCCTCTTGATCACACATGCCAGTGTGCTTCTTCCATGTGGGCTTTGCTGTTTCTGAGCTGAATGGCAACTCAATTATCTTCAAGTCTTTGAGACTCCAGACATTCAATCATTTGGTTGCTGGGCACCATCTTTTCTTCTACTCTATTTGCCTCTGTATCCATTTGTCTTCAGTGATATCAGGAGTCAATTGGTCCATTGATTTTGATTTTTGTTCTTTGATGCATGATACCTGATTGTTTCAGCACCTCATGATCACACAGGCAAGTGAGTTTCTTTTATGGTGGATTTTGTTGCTCCTGAGCTAGATGGCTGCTTGTTTATGCTCAAGTCTTTAAAACCCCAGATGCTATATCTTTTGATAGCTGGGCACCATCAGCTTTCTGCACCACTCTTTCTCATGATCCCACATGTCCTCAGTTGGCGTCTTGGGGATGTGTGCACACAGTGATATGTGTCCTCGCCCCCCCACCCATTTGATGTCTGTTGCCTAGACCTTTCACCACCTTGTGACCATGCTGACTGTTGTGCTCCTTCTGTGTGGGTGTGGTCTCTTCTCATGTAAATGGTCTATTGTTTATCTTCAGGCTTTTAAGACTCCAGACAATATATCCTTTAATAGCTGGGTGCCATCAGCTTTCTTCACCACATTTTCTTATGTGCCCATTTTACTTCAGTGATCATGTTGGGCCAGTGAGCCTCGTGGAATACCAGATTCATAGAACAAAGTGTTCTTGCATTGAGGGAGCACCTGGGTGAGGTCCCAAGGTCCACTTGCTACCCTAGTATTTGACCTATAGATAAGTTCTTAAGTTTATTTGATCCTTATAGTAAATAATTATGTTTATGAGGGGACAGATGGCATTGATTTTTAAAATCATTTTATACATGGAGTCACCATAAACTAACTTAACAGCAATTAACAAGATATGCTATCAGTTTGGTTGCCTATCACTGGAAACTTAATAAAATCAAACCACAAAAAATGTGTTTCTGCCCATTTTCTTTTACAACTTTCACTCCAACATACCAATGATCATAAAGATGACACAGACCAGATGACATTTTGCTGCTAGACATGGATTACCCTCAAGGTCCACAACCAGCCACAACAGGAAATATTGTCTCTATGTGGAGAGTCACAGTTGACAGCAGGCCAGATCAATTGTTGGAATCCCTGATAAGAGGGGGAGAAGAACCAAATGCCACCTTGAATAGTCATTTCCTCCCCACCGATGCTTACATAATCTGTGCTCCAGCTCTCTTCTGTTCTCTCTAAATGAAACCATTTTGATGCTCTAGATACATTTCCAGTTGTTGCTTACAAGATTGTTTTGTTATAATGTCAGATTTTATAGTGTATTTATACATCTATATCAAATGACCTTTATACTGCTAAAATACTCTCCTTTGTTTCCTTTCCCTTGCTAATCATTTGAAATGCCTTGAAGAGTATCCCCACTTCTCCAGTTTCTGATTAAAAAGCTTGGCAATGGTTTTATTTTAAGATTTAATGGATGATTCTAGCCTCCGGCAGCCTTGGTGGTTCAATCCCTGTGGTAAAGAGAATGTGGGCAGACAGCAGGGAGCCACATCACTGCTGGCCGACCCTAAGCAGAGGGAGGAGAAGACAGCTCTGATGATGTCAAGTGGTCCAAGTTCCACAACTCTCTGCAGAACCTGAATGCTTGAACTAGTCACTCCTGTTGCCTGGGAGTTAGAAGAGAACTTTTTGGCAACAGCTATCCCTTTGGAGCAAATCTAGTGGGATCACACTGGTTTCCAGGAAGTCCCATGTGTTCCCCATGATCATGCATGTAATGCTGTCTCATCATTCTGTAATCAAGCACCAATCTTCAAGGGGTCTTGGAAGTCTGTCCCAGAGTACTGGCTGTTGGGTGTGCCTTTGGATTGGGATAATGAGTGCGTGATACAGTAGCATGTATCAGTAGCAAACTAGTAAGTAAAATTCCTTAGATCTTGCATCATGGCATTCAGTTGATCACCCTCCCCTTCCAAAGGCATGGATCTATCTCAGCTTGGACAAAAAGGGAAAAGCACTCATCCCTACTTCATGTCCTGGGGCTATAGTGGTTAAGCACTTGACTACCACCCACCCACAGCAGATGTGGCCATCTGCTTTCTTATTTTGACTTACTACAACCCTAGAGGGCAAAGTAGAACTGCCCCATATGGTTTCCAAGGCAGAAATCTTTCTCAAAGCAGGCTGCCACATCTTGTTCCAGTGGAACAATTGGTGGGTTGGTTCATTGACCTTTTGGTTAACTGTGGCCTTAACCATTGTTCCACCCAGGCTCCTCCATAAAGATTACAGGCTTATAAACCCTCTAGGATTGCTTTGAATCTGAATCAATGCCATGGCCCACAATAGTAATTTCATAGGGATGATAAAGGATGGATGGCACATCTTAGATGCTCAATATACATTGTTCCTTTCATAGATTCAGATAATGATCTGTTTTAATGTTTGTGTGTGATTTTTTTCCATGTATATTCAAGTCTTACTTTTATGGCATTGAACAGACACCCCAGTGTGTCAATGTGGAAACAAATATAATCATTTAGGATGATTGGCTGTAGGGATGAAAAGTCTAAGGTCAATATAGATCTGCTTTTAAAAAAATATCATTTCCTTTCTTTCTCTTGAACAGTTTTAGCATTTTATTTCAAACTTTTGTCAATAGCAACTTCTTCACTGGTCCCCTTGTCCCTTTGTCAATGATCATTTGGTATTTATGTGCATCTATTTCTGGCTTCTCCATGCTGTTCCAGTGATCTGTGTCTCTTCTGCCAATACCTCACTCCCCAATTATTGTGACCTTAGAGTAATGAAGGAGTTCTTGTCATGCTGTGGGTGTAGGCCTGGCCTGCTCATCACAAAGTCAGTGATTTAAACTCACCAGCCACTCAAAGGGAGAAAGATATGATTGTCTACCCCCCCCCCATACAGATACACCATTTCTGAAACCTATATACCATTGCCATGAATCAGAATGGACTCAATGACTATGGGCTAAATTATTATTGCAATGGGTTAATAGGTCTTCCTACTTTGTTTTTTCAGCATTGTGTGGGCTACTCTAGCTAGGTTTTTATGTCTTTCCATATGAAAAGTGGAGTTTTGTTTCTGGAGTTCATGAAGGTTGAGGTGACCTACTTAAGCTATCATCTCGAGATGATCGGTGAAACTTTCACCTAAATATTAATAGTACCAATTGCTCTGGGAGGGATGACACAGGAAAAGTCCTGGGTAGAATGGGAGAAAAATGTAGACCAAACTCAGTCACACACACACACACACACACACACACACACGCCAGGCTTGCCAATCGGATAAAGAAATATGGGAACCCTTTCACTGTGGCCTAGTGAATCTGGTACTGAACTCACCTCTGTGAACTCACCAACCGTTTAAGATCAACAGTGCATCATTTACCCCAAAAAGAAGTACAGAGGGTTAGGGAAGAAGATGGGATGGGAGAAATACAGAGAAGAAGTAGAATCAGAGATCAGGGATTATATGTCCATGTAAGGGAGGAGCTGAAACAAAATACATGTGAGCTGTTGGACACACAACTCATGATTGCTTTGTAAATCTCTGTCTAACTTACAATTTAAAGTTTTGAAAAAGAATACTGTTTATTTTATAAATCATTTTATTGGGGGCTCTTAGAGCTCTTAGCACAATCCATCTATCCGCTCCCCCATTGTGGCAAGCACATCGTATACCAGGTTTTAAGGTGATCCCTGGGTCTAGATGCCGAGCTTTGCCTTGAGCTTGGTGCTCTTGTAAAAGAAAGAGTTGTATGTATTTTCTAGAGAAGGTCAGACTAGAGCCATATTTTAAGGAAAATCAGTCATTATTTTATCAGCCTTTTAAGACAATGGTCTATGAGCTCTTCCCTGGCCACAAGTTATTTCATTCATGCATTTTTATTCTGTTATGGATCCTTTCTATAACAATACTGATAAAATGGAGCATAAAACTCTCACAGATTTTCTTTTCTGTTTTGAAACATATTTCATTCTCTAGATGGAATGTTACCCTGATTTTGCAAATTGTATCTTCAATAAACTTCAAATCATTGCTATTTTAAACTTAACATGAGTTTTGTTTTTAACACATAGAGAGCATAGAATCAAATGATTGATAGCTTCAAAATAGGCTGAGATTTTGATTAGGGTTGCATCGAATCAATAATACATCAAACTAGGAAGAATTGACATCTTCAGAATATTGACTCTTACAAGCTGGGAACATAATATATTGCTTCATTTGTTTGCATCTTTGATTTTTTCCCCCCATTAGTATGTACGTCTCCACAGATAGGTTTTCTAGACAGGTTCACATCTCTTAGTATCTGCATGGATGGATGGATGGGGGCTGGGGCAAGCAGGTATGTGTGGCAGGACATCTCATTTTCAGATCAAAGCCCCACTGTCAAACATGGCCCAGGATTTACCTAGTTTGCACAGATGAGGACCCAGATCCAAGCTCCCAACCCCGGCCTCCCTCAGCTTCTACAACTCAGTGGGCTCAGTCCCATGTTTTGTGTAGTGTGGTCCTATGCACTTCAGGTATCCCAATGCTAGCTAATGTGCTTTGGACTCTTAGCCCACACTAACCTCCTCCCTAAACAGGTTTCACCTGGATGAGCTGACCTGCTCACACCTGACTTAGCAGAGAAGGTGGCCACAGCTGGGAAGGACTCTCCATAATGCCCCACTGAGGGTGTTGTCCAGGACATGTGCTGCAACCCCCACTCACAGCCCCCAGGCCTGTGTGCTCAGGTGCTCTGCGTCCATGGACATCGGGATTTGCACCATGCTCAAGTCACACAGTGTCCTGTTTCACAGAACATGGGATGTTTATTAAACAATGCATACCTGCACAATTCTCTGCATACAGAATTTATGAATATAAATAGATACATACTAACTATTTCCCTGTTGGAATGCTATTTCAAATGGAATTAAAAATATTTCAAATATAAATTGTTCATTGCTGGCATCTAGGAAAACAGTTGAGTTTTTAAATCAATCTTCTACTTTGCTGTCTCCTCGATTGCCAGTTTTAGGAGGTTTGCTGCTGGTTGAACTTTGGATTTTCTACATAGTCGCATCATTTTCTACATACATGGCAGTTTAATCTGTTGGTAATAATTACAGTTTCTATCACATTTTCTTGTTTCACTGCACTGTCCAGGACCTTTTAACGTGACCCCTTTTGGAGCAGCTGGCACTGGGAGCTGGGTGGTAGAAGCTTCTTGGCATGGCCCGTGAACCTATTGGGTTAGTTATTTTCAAGCGATCTCCGTTTTCATCACTTTTCTTTCCTCTGGACACGCAGAGACTAATAGTTGCACCTTGGATTACGGTATTCCAGCTAGTCTTGCTGTCCCTTGAGACTGTGATCCTGAGCCTTTAGGCCAAATAATTCATTCATTCAAGGTGTTTTGTTATATCTTAAGAAGTTTTCATAACCTTGCTCCATGTAAGCTCCACCTGGGAATCCCGGTGGTATAACGGGTTATATGTTGGGCTGTTAATTTCCAGGTCAGCAGTTCAAACCCACCAGCTATTCAGAGGAAGAAAGGTGAAGCTCTTTGCTCCTGTAAAAACTTTCAACTTCAGAAACCCCAAAGGCCAGTTCTATTGTACCCTGTAGCATCAAGGAGTTGGAATCAACTCTATGGCAGTAGTTTGGTTTTTGAGTTATGCTCCACCCATGACTAGTCTTTATTGATTAACTTTTCTCTTGAATATAGTTTCTATTTATTTATTTGGTTTTTTGTTTGTTTCTTTATATGTATAGGAACTGCAGATTTTTCAGAGACATTGTTAATTATACATACTAGGGTCTCTGGGTTAAAAATGTTCTTTTGAAGAACAATGAGCTTTTATTTTAACAGGCGGCTAACTTCGATAAATATGATCTCCAAACTATCTCTCTTGCAGTAGGCAGAATTGAATTCTCTATTCAGTTCCTTTAGCCAACTCTCCATTCAATTCTGTTAGCCATAGCTGAGCTACTTGGAGTTCAACTTGCTAGTGCATACATCATAACTCACTTTCAAATTTTCCCAGAACATGTAAAGAATTTATGGCTTTTTTCTGTCAGTATCTTCTCTTTTCCTGTTTTGCAGCGATTCTAGCTGTGTCAAACTCTGTTCGCTTGGTTCTTGAATTCCGTATGATTCTTGATTTTTGTGTAACGTTCAACCACACAGAATGACACTAACTGAAGCTTCCCTAAGAGAGAGAGAGAGAGAGAGAGAGAGAGAGAGAGACAAAAGCAACACAAACAAGAAAATAGCAAGTGGGGAATCTAACCTAGTGCTAATTTATTTTTCTAGGTGTAGATGGAGCCCTGTTCACTTTCTTCCTGGTCTTACTTGTTCTCCAGTGCCTCTGGGTCAATGGTTCTCAACCTTCCTAATACAGTTCCTCCTGTTCTTGGGACCCCCAACCATAAAATTACTTTTGCTGCTACATCATAACTATAGTTTTGCTACTGTTATGCATCAGGCAGCCCCTGTGAAAGAGTCATTCAGCCCCCAAAAGGGTCATGACCCACAGGGGTCATGATAGAGAGAGAGTCTATGTACATATATTTAAATGTTAAATATGAAAATAGCACATGGGCATTGAGTCCCTATTCAAGTACTCACTTAATGCAAGAACACTTTGTTCTAATAACTAGCATTCTGTGACACTCATCTTCCCAACACAATTGATGAAGTCAAAAAGGTGCATAAGCAAATGTGGTAAAGAAAGCTGATAGTGCCCAGCTATTAGATGAAATAGTATCTGCAGTCTTAAAGACTTGAAATCAAAAATGTATCCTTCTAGCAGAGAAGTTAGAAGCTCACATGAAAGAAGCACCCCAGCCTGTGTGATCATGAGGTGTCAACAGGATCAGGTAACAGGCATAAGAAGTCCCCAAACCAAAAAAATATATTGATGCAAATGATGAGAATCAGAGAGGATACCAAAGGCCCATCTTTAAATAATTAGACATTCTCTCACAGATGGATCACAAGTTAGCCAAGGTGCAGCATATTACTGAAGAAGCACACAACATTCCTGTAATTCTTTAATGCGTTCTCCCACCACTATCCTGAACCCAGCTTTACCTTATAAATTCGGCTACATCAGAACATGTACCCTGGTACGGATAAGAGCTCTTGACACACAGAATCCAGGAATAGTGATACCATGAGGCTAAGGTGGGGGATAAATGAGGAACTATCTACTATGATCAGCATATAGCCCACCTCCCCACAGGGATGAACAAAAGAAATGTGAGTGAAGGGAAAGAGTGGATGGTGTAAAATATGAAAATAATAACTTATAATTTATCAGGGCTCCATGAAAGTGGGAGCATTGGTGAGGGATGAAAAAAGAGAGAAGCTAATACCAATGGCTCAAGCAGAAAGAAAATGTTTTGAAAATGATGAAGGCAACATATGTACAAATGTGTTCTATCAGTTGATATATGGATTGTGAACTGTAAGAGCCCCTAATAAATTGACTTGTTAAGTTTTTTTAATAAAGCAATTCCAAACTGGGGAAAAATGAATTCTGGTTTTGTTTTGTTGCTAGCTTTGTTTTGTTTTGCTTCTATAGCAGCCTGTTCATCCTTATTGATGTGATAACTTAAAAAGTCATTTCTGGTTTATTGCATGAATTGTTCCTTTACACACTAATTTACTGTTCATGTATTTTGACATTCTTTTTCATACTGTTGGGTTTCTTCAAAGGTAGGATGTTTGTTGATTGCTGTATATAATCATAGATGAAATTTAAATGGAGTGATATTATCAACTGGAGAGTAATTATCCATCCAAAGTGAAGTTTCAGGTTCTTTTGATAGTGAATGCTGATATGAATCATAAGCACCTTAGTTCTTTTTCAGGTTTTCATTAACGTGAAAAGTAGGGTAGGATTGAGACCAGACAGCTTCCCTTCAAGGCGCATGCAAGTGGAGGGATTTTCTTCTTGAATACGAGTCCTTCCTGTGTCTTCATAAAGATGGGAGCTCTTGGTGGCAAGACTTTGATCATCCACTCTGTCAGGATTTCTTGGTCCAAGAGCTGTGCATACGATGTGATCCTAAGCCTAAGGACAATTTCAGATGAAGCCTCCTTGTTATCCACGGCTTGCTTTAGCTGTCCTGCTGACAATCCAAAGCCTGTTTATTCTTCATCCTTCTGATTTCATTCTAAATATTTCTCAGAGGCTTTGATCTCCACTACAGTATCTTGGAAGGAGTCCTGGTGGCTTAGTGAGCTGCTAACTTCAAAGACAGTGATGGAAATCCACCCACCACTCCTCAGGGGAAAGGTGGTTCTGTTTGCTCTTGGCATACCACAGACGTTTCTACTCTGTTTTATGCTGTTGCTATGAGTCAAAATTGATGGGATGAAAGTAGGTTTTAATACCTTGGTGGTACTTTTCCTTTCAAGTTCTGTTTTGTTTTCTATCATTTACTTGATGGATCTTTTTTTTTAATCAGGAGTCCCCATTTAACCATTCTATATCTCTTTTTTAAGCAATATTTCTGAGCACTCCACATGGTTTACACTTGATTCTTACATTAAAGATATTATGTTTTAGAAGTCATTCAGTGGTGCTGCAGAAGAAAGGTCTGGTGATCTGCTGTTATAAAAACCCACGGCCAAGAAAATCCTGTGGAACATTTCACTCTGCAACCCTTGGGGCCACCAAGAGTAAAAAGCAACTTGATGGCAGCAGTTGTTTTTGTTTAAAATTTTTCAGTAATCATGATATCTAGACATTATCTTGCCCATTAAATATAATCCACCTTAGTGAACATCACAGTCCGGAGCTCACCTACAAACAGGCAAGACTACAGGAGTGAGTCACTTTTCATGGGAAAAGATAACAGGTAATATTTGCTTATTACCTAGCAAATGGGAAACAATTAAACCTCCATTAGGGAAAAGGAGTGAGGTGAAAGAACCAGTCATTTGCAAAGTCCAGATGAGAGTTTCAGTGTGGGTTTGTTTCTTAACACTAAAGGACAATTGTTGATAAAAACAGATCTCCATTCTCAGATGGACAGTATCCTAGCAAGATGAAGAGCATGAAATTAGCAGGAGGACCCAAAGAAGCTCCTTGATCTTGTGTATAGAGTTTTTTTTTAAAGGCACTTCTTAAAACCCTATAAATAGGCTTTTGTTAAAGGTGAAACTGTGCTTCATTTTATTGTGTCTTTTGATAAGGCCTGAGCTGACTCTAGGGTCACAGATTATTGTTCCTCTATAACTGGAGGAAGAAGCCCTGGTGGGGTAGGAGGGATATATTGAGCTGCTAACCATGAGCTCAGCAGCTTGAAACTGCTAGTTGCTTATCAGGAGCAAGATGGGGCTGTCTCCTCCTGTAAAGAGCGACAATCTCAGAAACCTGTAGAGGCAGTTCTGTCCTGCCCTGTAGGATCTTCATGAGTCAGAATAGATAGGATAACAGTGGAATTTTTTTGTTTTATATAATTGGAGAGTATAAAGAAAACTCATGACTTGACCCAGCCATTAAACAAGTATTAATGAAGCATTGGCGACAATGAACAAGATACAAAACACTACTTCTACCAATAGAGAAATCCCATCTAGGAAAACGTGCTATGGTAGGCAAGCCATTTATAACACTGACATGTGGTCTTACAGTTGAAGGAATAACAAAGTGCCATGAGATCCCGTAAAAGCCTAACTAAATGTGTGAGGGGGAAGGCTAATCCCAGAGGAAGGAGCATCTAAGCTTGAAGCCAGGAGGACCAGTAAGAGTTAATTAAATAAAAAGTATTTGAGAGGATTTTATAGAGAAAAGAATTCTGAAACATTACTGAACCTGATATGGTCCGAGATAATTGGAAGTAGATTCTTGTGGCTGCAATAAAGAGTGTATGAGGACAAAAACTAAGCATGCTAGAAAGGTAAGTGGGAACCAGAGTGTAAGGGGTCTTTCATTTGCTGAATTTCAAGCAATGATGTTTTCATGGTAGAGTGGAAAGCAAGTTACAGAGATTGGAAGTGAAGAGACGGAGACCACTTAGGCTTGTACTATTGAAATATAGCTGAGAAATGATGGTCACTGTCGCCAAGATGTTCAGAGTGAAAGTGAAGCTTATGTTGCAGGTATTACTGGTGGAAATTATGGGGTGAGGGAGAAGGATGGATCACTGTTGACACGGCTCCAATTTTCGACTTGGCTCATGGGTGGATAAGAGTCCCTTTGCAGAGCTAGAGAGTGGGTGAGTTTCAGGTAGATATGGTGTTCATTCATCTTGGACAGTTGAATGTAGAGTACTATTATTTGGGAGATAGCAGGATGGATTTCTAGACAGAGTAGGTGGTAAATCTGAGCTGAAGATTATATCCAGGAAATCCGAGCAATAATGATAATTGAAAGCATGAGACTAGATGAAAATCAAGAAGAATGCATAAATGGTCAGGAAAATAACTAGAAACTAGAATAAAGCGGTATCTTCTGGGCCAATAAAAATTATTTCCAGTGAGAATAAATGAGTTCATGGCAAACCTGAATCTAACTTATCGCAGTTGAGTTGAGTCCAATTCACAGCAGCCCTATCAGACATTGTAGATGGCACCATTGAGTTTCTAAGGCTGGGGTCACTACGGAAATAGATGTCACATCTTCCCTTATTGAGATAATAAGTTTGAACCACCTGTATCTCACTGGACACTTAACTGATGAACCACCAATGCTCCTTGAGTTAATGCTGGTGTTGTTGGCTGCCATTAAATTGGTTATGATTCATAGCAACCCTGTGTATCACAGAACAAAAAGCTGGCCTGTCTGCATTACCCCCACAATACTTGCTATGATTAAGCCCATTGTCACAGGCACTGTGTCAGTCTGGTTCATCGAGAGTCTTCCTCTTCTGTGTTGACTTTTATTTTCCCAAACACGATTTCCATCTCCAGAGAATGGTTCCCCTTGGTAACATAGCCAAAGCATGTGAGACAAATTCTTGTCATCCTTGCTTTTAAAGGGTCTCCTGACTATAAGTCTTCCAAGTTAGATTTGTTCATACTTCTGCTCTATAGCATAGAAAATATTATTTTCCAACACCATAATTCAAAGCCATCAATTCTTCAGTCTTGCTTGTTCATTGTCTAACTTTCACACACATACAGGGGTGATTGAAATTTCTTGCCTTCAATTAGGAGTACTTTATTCCTTAAAGTGATATCTTTGCTCTTTACCACACTAAAGAAGACGTTTGTAGCAGATTTTCCCAATGCAATATAGCATTCGATTTCTCGCTGCTACTTCTGCCATCTAAGTAAAATTAAATTCTTGACAGCTTTAATATTTGGAGGTTCTATTATGGTGTTACTTATTGCCCTAGTTGTGAGAATTTGATTTCTTTATGTTGAGGTATAATTAGTACTGTAGGCTGTAGTCTTTGATCTTCATCAGTAAATGTGTGTAGTCCTCTTCCTATTTATCAAGCCTATCACGGGTTTTTAATGAGTTTTCCTCCAACTCGATGCCAGATTTTCCAGCTTTTCATCTGCAGGTGGGTAAAAGACGTGGAAAGTGACAAGTTCAACTTGTTCTAAAGTTTCCCATGGTTTTCCATTCTCTTTCTCCTGTAAGTATGTGGGTCTATTAGATATCAATCACATAGTCACATCCTCCCTCTCACCCTAAGTGTAGCTATGTGACTTTATTTAACCAATCTACAACTTTCTGCAAATCCATCCTGAGTTAGGTACATTTTTAATGTATGTGACTGTTAGCCAAAGGGTTGGAATGTCAAGTCCACTCAGAGTTGAAGAGGGAAGAAAAACCTGGATGGTAATCTTTTAAAAATCAGCCATTGAAATTCCTACAGCGTAGTTCTACTCTGACACACATCAGGTTGATGAGAGTAAAAGTTGACTCAGTAGCAAAGACTGGGGCCATATGTTTGGCTCATAAATTGGCAAATATTTCAAAGCAGGCTAACCTATGCCTTCTCTAGTCTTTCTATTTCTGGACCTTGTGAGACAGCTTCTGCGAGCTTGTCTTTTATTCTTAGAATCAGGGTACTAGAAAGATGTCACCCTGGAGATACTGGAAGACATCCTCAGTTATGGAAACAAATTAATCTCCAGCAAAAACAAAGAGAAATGAAGCAAAATAGAGAAGCGATAATTCAGCACAGATATTGGTTTGTTGGGTTGAGTTGTTGATTGATTTCTGGCAGCATTGAGTTTCAAGACAAATCTTCAAGCCTAAACTCTCAGATCTTTTGCTTTAATCTCTGTGAGCTATTCCAGCATCCCCATGAACCTGAAATTCCCTCCTTTGGCGTAGCTAGCCTAAGCTTATGCCCCTTATGATAGAGAAAGAAGCCTAACACTGAGATCCCTGAAGTGGTGATAAAAGCAAGGATACTATGACTTGAGGAGTTAGGAGAAAGTGAGATGGGATTGATCAATTAATAGACAAAATGTTGATCTTTTGAACCCGCCCAGAAACTCCTTGGAAGACAAACATGGAGGTTTCCTTCTGAAAGAGCCCAGCCTTGAAGCACAGTTCTACTCTGCACACATGGTGTCAACTTGAATTGATATCTATCTACTTGATGATGCCTAAGAGATTCATTCATTAACTTATGCAGCAAACCTTTATTCTTCTGTACATTAGAGTTCTTACAGTAAGCATAGATAGGGTGGTATGCACATATGTGGGTGTGAATAAATCTCTCTGAATACAAGAAAATCTGCTGAAAATGAAAATGCGGAGCCTATTTGTGATGACCAAATTTTCACTTCTCTAGGGTTGCCTTTGTAGCAATATTGGTTTTCTACTGTATATTATGATGGGCCAACATTTTCATTTACAGAAGACACCCAGAACAGAATCTTTCTCTCCAGCACTTTAGGTTTGGGAACAAATAAGTAAACAGAACCACGCTTTCCTGAATCAAGTTCTCCTCTTGCAATTCTTTTCTATGGAGGGAACCCACCTGCCCCCTTCTCCAAGAAACATGCATGCAGAAAGAAATGGTGTCCTCTTGTTAGGACCTCGGAGGCTGATTTGGAAACAGGCTTCTGCACCAGGGAGGGAGGTGTCGTGTCTTGTGTCACTGCCAATTAATTAGTGATGAGCTTGTCATGTTGCCTGTTGCTTAGGATGATTAATCAGAGCTTGAATCCAACTAAACCATTAAGGAAAGTTCACAGCAAGATAAGCGGTGAGTGACAATGTTACCCTTTAGAAGAAGGGGAGCTGACAGAATGAAATGCAACCCCTCCTCTGCCTCCCCCTTGCTGGCTACCAGCCTGTCGCATAAAATCCCTGAGATCCCGCTGTGACCAAAGAGCTGGGCAGAGGAACCATCAGGGGCTATTAGAACAAAGAGGCGGCTGCCTCGGGTTAAACTGAAGCCCTCACAAAGGATGTGGAAGACAGACCCTGCTACTTGTTAATCTGCCTTTGTTTGGGCATGAAGTCTTGGAACGTGACCCCTGTTACATGAGCAGGGGATCGTACTAGAGTTTGGTGGGTCCTAACCAATCATCAGAGTACCCTTATAAGGAAGTCCCTGAGTGGTGTACCATGTTCTATTGGCTTTTTCAGTTCTCCAGCCTATCTTCTGCATCACTTTGGGTGGATTCAGACTTATTGCCTCGGGTTTAGCACTCAAGCATGCTAACACTTTGCACTAACAGAGGGCCAGCATTGCCCATTTCTGATCCAAAATTCTATTGAAATTCCACAGATTCCCTTGGACTTTATGACCCACTTCAATCTGAGTCCATAACTTTCCCCGTTTTGCCTGTTTTGTAGTTTGAATGGTGTTTCTTATCATCACCCTCAATTGAGGAAATTTCTTTTGCTCTCCCTCCTACTATTAAGGAAAAGGAGAAACCAGAGCCTCTGAGTTCTGGCCAAGGGGCTGAATGAGAATCAAACTAAAGGTGGCCTTTGAACTGTCATCTCCTGGAAAAAAAGGTAAGATGTTTGCTTGTTTTCACAGAAAATCCAGTAGAGGTCTCTGAGGTGCACAGAAGGAAAACAGCTACTTGTTTTCAAGAAAAAGTCACAGCCACGCACTCCAGCGCTGGTTTCCTTATTCCTTGGCCTTCATTGCTGTTTCTCTTGATGAGTTGAGCCACTGTGCTTCCTGGAAAACTCACAGAGGCTAACCATGCCAAACGGTCTTGGGTATTCCACAAGATAAAAAAGGGTGGCCCGGTCTGTCAGACAAAATGAAATATAAGTTACTGCTGACAATGACTGTCTTAGTTTCTAAGTGCTGCTATGATACAAAGAAACACAAGTTGGGTGGGGAGAGGCCCTCACAAACTGCTATTGTCACACAGTTTAGAAGGGATACTGCACAGCACTGGAGAAGTACTGAGGTATACCTCCTCTTTTATTCACTGCTGCTGTTATTGCTGACCTCAAACAGAGAGGTCAGGTAGCTGACTAGACTGCATCAAATTAGGTGGGAAACATAATGTGATAAGGAAGAAGGATGATTGTTCTCTGTGGATGTAGGACCCATAAAATATAAATAACCAACTCTACTTCAGTAACTCTTCTATTATCCATATGTGGTAGGCAGTGCATTCTAGAATGCTCACAACAAGCACGCTGTCTTTGCTGACCAAAACTGCTGTCATGTTGGCCCCTGGGTGGGCTGATTGATAACGCATTGTTGCCCAGCCCTTCCCCCATCTTTGAGACTAGTGGAATGGTTGAACTGTAGCTACTGTGGCAGTTCATTTCATTGACAGTCTCCTCAATGCGTCTATTATTTTAACAGAAGTAAAATGGTAAAACACTTATGAGAAAAGTGAAAACTTGAGCCAACTAAGAAGATAGCATTTTCTCTTTTTTTCAAAGTGGGGCAAGTTAAAAAAACACAGTCTTTTTGATGTATAGTTCACATATCAAACATTTCAATAGTTACGTCCTATTAAAAAGAGTTGTATAATCATCACTACAGTTGGGCCTAGCACATTTTCTTCCTTCTTGTATTCGTTGTTATTAGGTTGTTTTTTTTTTTCCTTCTTCTTTACCCAAAATGAGTGGTCTTTCATCATGGTGTGTCCCAAGTTAGCAAAAGTAGGTTTTGTGTTCCTTGTTTTGATGGTCCTTTGTATTGGTATTTCTAAGTGATTTCAAGGTGATATAGCATGTAAGGACTTGGTTTCTATCCAAAAGGTTGGCAGATGGAACCCACCAGCTCCTCCATTCCAATGGGACAGTTCTCTGTTCTGGAGGGTCACTGAGAGTCAGCATCAAGTCCATGGCTACAGGTTTTACTATTGCACTGGCCGTTGTTCTGGCAGTCTATAATTTGTTTAGTATTCTTGCTAATATCGTAGTTCAACACCATTCCTTCTGCCATCTTCATTATGCATTGTCCAGCTGTCCCATATGTATAAAGCAGTTGGAACAGTAGACCATGGATTGGTTCATCCCACATATAAACAGTCATCTGAGGTGGGTATGGTTTTTGTTATTCTCAAAGGGTGCATGAGAGATTTGGACTCAGAGAGGCTAGATAATCTGCTCCCGTCACAAAAATGGTGGGTGGCAACACTGGCATTTTAAACCTGGACATTTGGTTCCAGTGTTCAAATATTTTGCCATGAAACCCTGTAGCAAAATCCCTTTATTTTTGAAAACCAAACCAGAAATGTAGACCCTCTGTAATCATGAATGCTTTAAATTTTGACAAGTAATGCCAACTAAACAAAAAGCATTGGACAGGCCGAAGAATATATATTCATGAACCAAATTTGACTAAGGCCCACCAGTTGGAGCTTCAGTTCTAACCTGAGGAGGTATACCTCACTACTTCTCTCACAAGCACTTTATCCTCTGGGAAACTGCCCATCCTTCCAGGCCTTCGAGCCTTCTGGAAAAGTATTAAATTCGATCAAAACTCCCAAATTCAATCCTCCAGATCCCAGCAGTGCCCCCACTGTGTTATGCTTACTGATTCTCCTGCACTGGCAGGGGTCCAGGTTATCAGTAGGCACTACCCAACATTGGTCAGGTCATTAGTGAGCCTTGGAAACCAGACCTGGAACCTCCCCATCAGGCTGCAGATCAGGCCAGCAGGGATCCCTTTCCCTTATTGTGGCTCACCTTGGCATGGTAGATGAGAGACTTCTCAGATGTTCAGTGAGTGTGGCTTAACTTGTGTAGACAGTTTGGAGGGGAGGAGGAAAAACCCCAAAGAAGGCAAGGAGATGTGAGAAACAGGGATGATATATTGACCACCACCTACATGAAAGGAGAAGCAATGCCTGCAGTGAGAGAGAGAGAGAGAGAGAGAGAGAGAGAGAGAGAGAGAGAGAAAACACTGAGGAAAGGACAGTTGATTTGGAAGGACTTTTCTTTCTTTTTCTCCTTGAATTGCCCAAAGTTACCAGCAATTCCTCCTGGCATGAGTCTGTTCCTCTCTGGGTCTATCAGACTTTGTGGGTTTCTGTTAGAGAGGGGGTGGGGTGTTGTCAGCATTCCTTGCCGCTCTGAAGTTTTATATAGTCCCTTTCAAAAGGTTTGTGGTTCAAATCCACTCAATGGTGATCTGGCAATCTGCTTCTGGAGTGATTGCAGCTAAGAAAAACCCAATGGAGCACATCCTAGGTGTACCATAGATGCCACCCCAGTGGGAATTGATTTAACAGAGACATGTGTTGGGTTTCTGCATGCCATTCCCATTGTCACTGTCAGGCTGCAGAATTCTCTCTTAGTGTGTGCACAGCAGCGGTGGCAGAAAATGCTCTTCTCTTCTTCCCCACAACACGCCCCACCTCTTCCTCTGTCGATTTCAAAGAAAAGATGTAAGCATTTTGTTTTGTTTTGTTTTCTCTGCAAAATTCCCCACCCTCCATCTTTCTGGCAGAAAGTGAAGCTGGAATTTCTGAAGGTGGGAAAATAAGTGGTTACATCCTCAAGTGATATTTTTTTAGCATTCAATGTAACAGATCCTGGCAATATTTACCAGTTCACGTTATCTGGAGTGCTGTTATTTACTGTGCCTGCTGTTTTCTGAACTGCACACAGGGAAAAAAGCAGGCAAACCCCTTCCCCTATGTGTCCAGAAATGCTGAGAAGGTGGATGCGTTTACTTGGTGTGGATCTGATGGATTACAGGGTGATGGCAAGACTTTGTCTCACGTCATTGAGACCTGGCATGAGGAGAGGCGGTACCCATAAAGCAAACCAAACTCACTGCCATTCAGTCATTGCCAGCTCATAGAGGCTCTATACCACCGGGGAGGACTGCCCCCAGGGGTTTCCAAGACTGCAACTTTTCATCGGAGTAGAAAGCCTCGCCTCGCTCCCTCAGACTGCCTGGTGCTTGGGAACTGCCAACCTTGTGTCCAGCAGTGCAACACATAACCGTTATACCTAGGCAAACAGCTTTGTGTTTGGTAAAGTAGGGGCTGGGACACAGAGGAAGAGCCTCAATGAAGGGAACTCATACAGTGGCTTTCATAAGAGGCTCAGGCATAACCACGGTGACGAAAGAGCAGGGCAGGCAGTGTCTCCTTCGATTGTGCAGGGGCTCACTGGGAGCGGGAACCAGCCTGGCGGTACCCAACGGCTGCATGTCCATCGTAAAAAGAACCATAAGAAATACTTTAAAAAGAAAACAATAAAGAGGTTAGCTGCCACGATTCTGCTACAGGTGATGACATAGAGGAGCCCAGGAGATGCATGGGTTACGCGCTCAGCTGCTAAAGGAAAGGTCGGCAGTTCAGGCCCACTCAGCATCCCATAAGGAGTAACACATCCAAGCTGCCCCCAGGAAACCTTCAGGGATTCCCTAGGTCACCAGGCAGGTCACTTTCAGTCGAAATCAATTCAACGGCACCCAGCGCCAAATACAACAAGGATGAATGCCCAGATGTAATTTTCTCAATCTGAAGACATTTCTGCAGTATTAAAAACTGTGCCTACCATATCTTCTAGCATACTGATGTTGAAGACCATTTTAATGCATTCCCTTATGGATAGGTGGACCAATGACTCCCTGCACGATGCCAGTAAGGCTTCTGCTTCTAATCTAAAGACTGAAGGTTTAAGTTTA